>JAUPMG010286254.1:0-17918 GCA_031762675.1 Pachysandra terminalis | reverse complement strand
TCCCCTGTAATTCCGTTCACGCTGTTGTGCGTGGACGGAATTCAAATCAAGAAATCAAATTGTTTAAATTAATAACAGTTAATACCCCACTAATCATTATTTACACTAAAGACCACTATACACAAATATCTATTCTAATTTAGATCCTACATTTAATTAGACACCTAATCATACTTATAAGCACCTAATTAAATCACATAATAAAATAATTAAATGGGCTAAAAGGCTATAGGGGGTTTTGGTCTTTACAATAGTCAATCCCATTGGCTCCAGTGGATGCTCCCAGCACTACTCTCAATCATGTAATAGATGCTTCCAGCATCACCATTTTCTTAAGGGACTTTCACCAATGGTGGAAATAAACCCTTTCATAGAACATAGTCAATCCCATTGACTACCAGTGGATACTCCCAGCACCACTCACAACATACAATGGATGCTCCCAACATCTCACACAAAATACAATGGATGCTCCTAGCACCGTTCACAACAAACAATGGATGCTCCCAGCATCACATAATATAATTCAAATGTCACAATCAATCATATACATGGATACTCCCAATACCCCTTATACACTATACAAATCATCATTAGAACCAAGCATAAACTTGAACAGTAAATGCTACAAGCACCACTCAAATCTTTCAATTTCCTATACAGACATTGCTGACTATCTCGATCCTACCGTGTAGTCTAAAATCCATGCTCAACTCATTAATGTCAAAATCTCCTTGTATCTCATTCAGGGATATCCTATTTTCCTAAATTTTAAACCTTATTATACACTTCTTACGATTTGACCATAATCATATCTTTTGCAGACAAACCAACCTCATAGGCATGTGTACAACTCACTTAGGGATCATCCCTCAAAATTTGAAGTCATTAGCACTTCGGTAGATGCTTGGTATGTACCGAGGGTCCTACCGAAAGGTTCGGTCGATGACTCGGTATGTACCGAGCGTCGGTCGATCTTCCCGAGAGTTTGTTGACTTTCGGTCGATGGTTGGGTACATACCGAATGACCTACCGAGGGTCTCGGTCTATGCCTCGGTATGTACCGAGCATCGGTTGATCTTCCCGAGAGTTTGATGACTCTCGGTAGATGTCTCGGTATGTACCGAGTGACCAACCGAGGAGTTCGGTAGATGTCTCGGTATGTATCGAGGAACCTACTGAACGTGTAATTTAGCCCAGATTTGGATTTTCTTCCTAGGGCTTCATGCCCAGACTCTCATAAACATATTTTGATAGTTCTAAGCCACAAACATCAACTTCAATTCATCATAAAATTATTCCAAACTTAACATAATCAGATATAGACTATACATATAGATCTCCTTTATACAAATCAATCATCATACTTGAAGTAATTCCAGAAAATCATAATTCGTTCTAAGAACTCATAGGATCTTCAAAAACACAATAAACTTTAATCTAAACATGCTTAATCATATAAATATACAATCATTCATAAAACATGTTATATGATCACATTAAACTATTCAGATTATGCCCAAAATCATCAAATCATGCATTCCAACTTCTATCTATAGCATTGCTAAGATCCACGAATATGATTACCGTAAAATCAATGAAAATCCCTACCTTATATCTTTCTTCTTTCTTTTTTACTTTTTCTAGCATTCTTCTTCCTAAAGTATTTCGTTCTCTTCTTGTCCTCTCTTTCTTCTTTTTCTTTCTTCCCTCTTGGTCTTCTCATTCTTTATTTTTTTATGGGACTAAACTAGAACCCTTTCTTCTTCCTCTGTTTGGACGTCCAAGCCTAAAGACACTTTCTCTCTCCTCTTTCCTAGTTCCAGGTTACTTAGCCTACTAAAACTCTATCCTCTTTTAGTTTGTTTGAATTCAAATAATTTTAATTTAAAATTCAAACTGTAGAGAGAATCAGATGTATGTTCGATATCTTCCCTAATTACCCTTATTTTAATATTTAATTATCTGTTTAAGTCCTATTAGACTTCTTATTGAGTTTTGGATCCAGTTCGTTAGCTTTAGCGTTCTGGCCCTTATAGATTTGAAAGTACAGTCCATACACTACTTCTTAATTAATTAAACAATTGTCCCATAGTTTTTCATAATTATTAATTGATCAAATCCTACTTTATGTCTTTCATAAAATCCCATGTCTGTAATTATTAGATTAATTAGGATTTAATCTATAATTATTCCAATCGGGTTAGGGTCACTACACTATTAGATGTGATAGAATGTTAATTTTGAAAATAAATGTGTTTATGATGGTTTAAATGCAATTGAGCTATGATGACCATGCATTATGAATTGAGCTATGTGTTTTATGATCATGGTGAGATCATGTTATGATGATTTAATATGAATGTCATGTGTATGGGATGGAAATGATTATTTATGTTTGATATGCATAAGATATGCATGATGTGTGATGATTGGTCCATGTGAGGACAAGCTATGCATAAGATGTGAGGAATGGTCCATGTGTGGCCAAGCTAGTTTTGGATTCCTAGGAAAGGTAATCAAGTAAAACTATACATACATGCATGGGTTGTTGTTGTGTCAAGTATTGAGAAAAAGGTTACTGGGCTAGAGGGTCAGTGTTTACTTGGGGTTGTGATTCCCCGAAAGACTAGGGTCCGTCCTGCACCTTGGGTTGTTATAATAACTCAACCAAAATATAGGACTAATCTATAATTAATAAAAGTATAGGAGTTAGGGTGTATTTAATGTAGGGGTTAATTTGAAATTTTAGTAAGTTAGCTATAGATTTGATTTTTGCTGTTTGTGATTGGAAGGTTGCATTATAGGAAGCTAAAGTGTTTCGCACACAATCACAACTCTTTAAGTTATAATATGTGGTCAGGATCTTGTAAGAACTTTTAATCTTAATCTAAGGGCTGGTATTTAATTTAGATTAATTATAACTTAAGTAGAACTCCAATTAAATAAGATAATTAAATATTAGTTCTAGACCAATTAAGAATCAGATTAGACTAACCTATTATAACTAGGATTAAATAATAAATATAACTTAACTAGGAGTCCACGTTAAGTAGATTAATATGGACTAATTCAAATAAGATTAGGACACTAACAAGCATAATAAAGATTCTAACTAGAATAGGACGTGGTAATTAAAAGAAGATAAATATTAATTTTACTACAAGTAGGACACTTTAATTTAAAGGCTAGCATTAAAATAATCTAATCTAAGGGTTGTAAACTAAAACATAATCCAACTTAGATAACAACTCCTAGACTAAATAGAAAACTATAGGAAATCTATAAAAACACTAGGGGTGGACGTGTGAATCATTATTCAAGAGAGTAAGAGAGTTTAGAAGATTGCTGGAGCTAGGGGCTAAGGAAGAACAAGTTCCGAACTTGAACTATGGTGAAGAAGAATAAGAACCAATGATTAACACCAAGGTAAGTAATTCAATTACTATTTATTTTTTATTTGGATCTAGGTGAGATGCCATATTTATTGCCTATGACATAACACGTTAATTCAAATCGAAGAACAAGTTGTTTTAATAGAAACTTAAACATTTTAAAGCATGATCACCCTAGCGAAGGTAAGTTAGTGTTTTGATTGGGTTTGATTCGGATATTGATTTTAATATGTGTGCTAGAAGGATGTTTTGGCTAAAAATAACTCAAAAGTATAAAATTCGTGATGTTTTCTGGTTACTGAGTGAACTGGCAGCCTACCGGTTTACCCAGAGGGCATCCAGCGGACCAACCGGTATACCGGTTAGCCTGTCGGATCTCTCACCTAGTTTGTGAGGCACTATCTAGCCTGCCAGTGGCCAACCGATGTGCCAGTTAGCCTACCGGCGACCTTAAGTGTCTGTGTTAATTTTTGAACTTCTGTCTAGACTACAGGTGGCAACCGATGTACCGGTTAGCCCGCCAGTCAATCTTAATGACCCTGTGTGTATAAATTGGACCTTTTGCCTAGACTGTCGGTGGCCAATTAATGTACTGGTTAGCTTGTCGATCAGTCAAGTGGCTCTGTGTGTTGATATTGAATCCCCTGTCTAGACTGCCGGTGACCAATCGGTGTGCTGGTTAGCTTGCCAATTAGTCAAGCCCCTGTCTGGTTAGTTTGCCGGACAGAACCGGTATGTCGGAATTGTCCTGGCAACTAACTTAGATTTGTTTGATGAGTGATATGAATTGATTTGACTTCCTAATTAATTATGTGATGATTATGATAATTTTATGACATGTTGGATGATTGATTAATAATTTTATATGCTTTATCATACATTATACATGATTTGACTTGATTTGAATACCATGAAGCATATGCCATAATATTAATCACTTAGAACTATTTTACCATTGTACACATGTTGTATGCTTAGTTAGTATGCACCTACACTACACTTGTACAGCATATACCTATTTTGCATAATGACATTGGATTGGTCTAATGCCTTAATTATACATCATAAATCCATATGATTTGATATTATGGACATAATGAGTGTTATCATGATATGATATTGGTGATGAAGTCCTGGGTGGACTATTTTATATTATTATTACGTGTTGAGTGACCATACATCCCAATAGACCAATCTATTCATGGTGAGGGTGATGATCCCAATATACCAATTAATTAAGTGAAATTTTGTTAGTAGATCGGCTAATGTATGGATCACAAAGGAGAAGTTCACATTTGTGGCACCTTGGGATTTGTCCCTATGATCGCAAATAACTGAGGCGCTTGTGGCATCTAGGTCGAAGCTCCGAGAAACTATGATGCGCACATAGAATAATCCAATTATCACGTTGTCATGCATTGGGGAATGAAATCACATTAGTGGGACATTCTTGGGTATTGGATTCAGATTGGTGTGAACATACACTAATCGAATGCCAAACAGCATGCATTACATGTGGTAATCATAATTGTTGTTGCATGAACATGCGTTGCATACATTAATAATTTGAGTTGCATCACATTACATTCACTTCACATACACATTGCATATTTATCATACTATTGTTGTTTAGTGTTACGACTAGGATCCCAATGCCCGAATAACAAAGTGCGGCCTTCGGGTTCCCAACCATGGAATGCGAAAAACAGCCACAATTAACAAAGTAAATGTCTAATAATACTTGCATAAATCAATCAGAGTGCGAAAGAAACATAATTATTCAAATTAAATGACTTCATAAGATCGTACAAACCATTATATTCGACTATCCTATTACATCAAATCTGATCTAGAATTTAAAAAACAGAAAATAAATAACTTTAACAGCATCATATCCACATAATCATCCAAGCATCTTAACCTACAACAATAACAGGTTGCATGATCTTGGAATGCCCAATAAGAAGTAAATTCAATCATCATCCTCATGCTATTACATCAGTCCAATCAATATATATATATAGTCATCATAGTATAACAATGATCATATGGCATAATGACAGTAAAAATAATAGTAATCATATTATGCTATCAATCCATATCATGTCAATCAATTATACGAAAGCACTCCACTTTCTGGTGATCTGTCGGTCCATAATCTCTACCAACACCCCGATCCACGACATTTCGGTCAATATGTCTCCACATTCAATCATCCCACGTGTACAACGTGGTTTTGTAGGATTCACAACCTACCGAGGTCGATCCCGAAGCTAGTTATTTCCATACATTTAGGGATTTAACCCAGGGAGGTCTATCAAACAAGACGATTACCGATATCAACCACAAATTCCATCTCAACCGAAATATTCCAAACAATAGGAATTCCGGTGATAGAATCCTTCGGAAGCTATCCGGGCTCCCATTCACCCGAATAATCCGCCGAAAACCATCAAATGATCCCTTCACATCAATCCATAGGTTCTCCGGTGATAACACCCTTTGGAAGTTGTCTGGATGCCCATACACCCGAACAATCCTTAGGAAGATATCACAGGATTCCTTTCCTATCATGTATAACATTCGCATGTGAATTCAACCATCAAAACAGTCCACATATCATGTCATAATTAGCATGCTTATCACATCTTAAATAATAATTATTCATGTCTTAGTATCCTATAGTCATATAAGTTTAATTTGGAAATAATCCAACATACATGCTACATAATCAACCTTTGAGCATATAAACAAGTACATAAATCATGGTATACAAATCGAATTATACTATCTATTTTCATTCATTTTGCAATGATGCAAATCTTATATTCATGTTCAAAACATTAAATGGGAGTTCCACCTTTGATTTGACCTAATTTGGACCTCGGTAGCTATCGAGACTCCTACAGAAAGCTTCGGTAGCATTGCTACCTAGCTGCGGTATATACTCTAGGGAATATACTGTTTTTGGGATTTTCAGCAGGTGTTCGGTAGCTGCCGACACTCCTACCGAACCTGAAAATTTAGCCAATTTCTGGGTTTTCACCTAGGGTTTCGTGTCCTCATTTCATATAAATGCATTTTTATGCTTCTAGGCATTCAATAGTAATTAAATAATAACTCAAACACAATTCCATCTTATTATGTTAGATCCAAGCAGCATAGTTAATTATGATTAAACATTCAAAATACATGCTAATCATACCCAGAAACCATTTATATCACATGATCTGAATACACATACTTTGAGAAGAATAGAGTTTAATATTGATTAACATTCAAATCATTTTTTTAAACATGAATTCCATATTATAACTTCTGTAATCTCATGAGAATAATAAAGAATTAGCACCTTACATGATTATGTTGTAAGATGTGTTATTCCTCTAGCTTCTTCTTCCTCTTAAATCTGTAAAACCCTACTACAACCGTCTCTTTCTCTCTTTCTTATGCCTGTACACGTTTTCCCTTAATATCTCTTTTATAGATTTCGGTATTTCCTTATTCATGCAAATCCTAAACATTCTAATCAATCTTTTCCCTTTTCAGCCAATTAGAGTCATTCTATTATAATTCAAACTAATCTCTATTATTTGTTTTAAACCTAATATAATTAGAAACTCTATCCTTAGTTATCTTTTTAATTGGAATCCTTCTAGAAAAACGTAATCTTAAGTGATTTATTGAAATACCCTTAGTCTCTTAGATCCACACGTTTTTCACTTAAGCCCATTAGTTAAGCCCAATACTCTAATTAGATTAGTTAAGTTGATTAAGTCCTTTAAACTAATTCGTCCAGCCCATTAATCGTAATTAATGTTTCATACAAACACTTAAAGTCCAGCCCATTATAATTTTAAGAATTTACAATTTGATCCCCAATCACAAATTTGAATTACAATTAGATCCTTAATTCTGGTTTAGAGTCACTACATTTTTATGTACGTGGAACCCTAACATTGGACCATCACATTTGACCATACATGTGGAAAAACCAAACCCTAGGTGTAGAGAAAGAGGGAAAACCCAAAATCTCTACCGAAAATCAAATGAAAATGGTATTTGACCACCATTAGACCTTCCTGGGGGTAAAACCTAGCTCCCAGTGAAATTTCAGTTTCAGCAGACCTTTTCCCAGCTTCGGTGCACTCTTCGGCGCACCGAAGAGCTTGCCGAAACTCAGAGGCTAAAGGTGGCTATCGAGAATTGTCGCCGAAGGAATTTAGCTGCACCGAATAGGTCGTCGAAGCCTTCCTTAGGCGAGCCTAAGAGGTCGTCGAAATATAAAGTGGTCAAACCAACTTGACTTCTCATCTATCGAGATCCATTTGGACCAAACCCCGAGGTGCCAACCCATTTGGCACACTTTAACCTATTTAGGTACGCCGAAAGGTCGCCGACAACCCTACCAAACCACTCAACAGGTCCAAATGGAGCGATTCCAATGGGAGCGCGTGTATCTTGACTAGCTACACGTGTCTAGTCTATTTCTGGGTCAGTTAGACCTCTTGTGTAAAATCCGACCCTTCAACCCAGAAATCTAGTCTTCTTAATTGGGCCAAACAATAGGAGATTTCGGTGAAATGGGTAAGCATGACCCCAAAACCTTACTATTAGCTTAATACCATCATAATACACGTGTTGAGATGTAATTATATGATGAAATGCTTCATTTACTTATTAAATTGTGAGCTTAGGAATAATGAGATGCCTTGATAACCACATGATGAAAATGAAATTGGTTTAGGCACTCAGTTTCCTCTTATGCAAATATATGATGAATTGGATCACGTGGATATATGAATCCAAATGAATAGTGTTGATGAGGAATTGGTGCCAGTGTGCCCAACTTACCTTATTTGTTAACTGTAGAATTTTAATACATTTAGTTCCTATTAGTAGTATTTAGAAATGTATGTAGGTAGAACACGAACTGTTAGATATATGAACATTTAGTAAGTTAGGATATAATTTTGTATTAGGTAGTAAGTTAGATACATACTCTATAGTGCTTAGTTAGTTAGATTATGTACTTCATCGTTCTTAATAAGTTAGTTATGGGATTGTGCCCATCTGATTGATTGCCTAAATATATGCCTATGAAACTTGAATGTTGCATTAAATAAAGGATGTGAATTGAATGTTGCATTTGAACTTTCCGGCTGTAACAGCCTGGTCTAATACCTCTCATGACACCATGGGTTTAGACTGACATCTGGAATGTTGACTTGATAACTATTTAGTCCTACGAGAGGACACTATAATCGGACCAAGCTCTGAGCGAACCCACATAGGGAACCTCATCAGTGTTGCAGAGAGATATTGCCCAAGGATCCGCACGTTGTTGTAAGCTTGGGAGTCAGCTAGACCATATATATATATACCTTTTGTTGGTTTGTGAAGATGTATGAATCCCTGAGGGATACCGCAGGTGGCTGCAAGTCTTGGTTGAATAGCCCGTGATGAAAAAATAGTGGGGGGATTGTGCCTCCTAAGTTGAAAACCCTTAAAACTGCACGGTATCCGTAGAATGGTCCTATCCCATAGTCTGTTCATACGGGGGATGCATTTAGGTTGCTGGGACATCCTGGGGTGCATTCATATTGCTGGGACACCCCGGATAAGATCGAGATCACATAGGATCATACGATATTTCACAACTTAGACAGCGTAACATTTCTCTTGCATTGCATATTGTGTGTTGATATTATTGTCAGAGCCACTTGTATGAAGCACTTGACCTAATTCTCATACTTAAAATCAATGCATGTAGTGTAGGATCACAGACCACTGAGTGATACTCTGTGTGGATAGGAGAGAATTATTATTATTGTATGACACAACTGTACATTTCACACACTTATTATACTTATTATACAACTGTACACGTATGCACTTTTCTCAAATACTGGAACATGAGTGAATACCCTTCATCGAAGGTTTACTCATCTGGGCTTCCAGCTTATGGATGTTGTTTAATATTTCAGCTTCAGGATCTTAGATGTTACACGAGAAGACTCGGATTGGGTAGCGTACTCTGGTAGTATACTTGGTATAGTTAGAAGTAGATTTTACTTCATTTTGGATTTGCTAGTTTAGCATATATTTAGTAGTTACTTATATCTTACTAGAACCATATAATCTTCTGCTTATGTTTGTTGATCCACCTCCATAGTGATATGTGGGTGAAGGTCGCAACTTAATCCGAAAATTCTGAATTTTTGGGTTGGTTCATGACATATAATTAGGATTTGTTTGTTTATTTTCAATAGAATATGTAATAGGGTTTAGTTATTTTATGTAATTGATTATTAGATAAGTTAGTTAATATGGATTTGATTTGAAGCATGAGAATAGGATATTTTTATTTATTTTCCGCTGTGATTTACTTAGTTGTTTTGATGTAATAGACTTAGTTTAATTTAATTGTTTTCAGTAAGATTATTGTAGAAGTTTTATATAATTTCCTATGGTTTGGCTCTATATTCTTTCCGCTCATGATGTAAATTGGGGTGAGAGTTATATTTCGAACCTAAGTGATTCTCACCTGACTTTTCCTTAAGTTTGGGATGTGACAGTTGTTGTAGTGATCAGGAAATTGTAAATAATAAATAATAAATAATATAAGATAAATTAGCTGGACTAATTAATGAGATTAGTTAGTGAGAAGATTATGGAGGGTAGATTAGTAACTTCTTAGGATTAATAAATGTTTAATTATAAGTTCGTTACAGATTTGGCATAATACTTAATCTAACTAAATATGGTTATAATATAATTAAGTGTGAGTAGGATGGACTTTGATCTAAGTTAATAGACTTAATCCAGACCCGGTCGTGTGGACCCAGAGTTAGTGGTGTTGAATCATAAACTAATTAGAACTTGGGTTAATTATTAAGCAAATATACGAGGTTGGAGTTTTAGTGTAATTAAATTAGTAGTGGGGTACTTGTGTTAAATCAATAACTTGATTTTCAAATTAAGCCAATACATAGGAGAGAGGTATAGTACGTGTGTGTGTGTGTGTGTGTGTGGAAGAGAATTAAGGGAAGTTATTCACCCACATCTCTCCATACGATCAGAAATCTCTTTGGGGCGGGGGAGTTGTTGCGGGAGAAGATAGGGAAGGGATTAGAAAAGGAGAAACTAATACCTAGCCGTCCAAGCTTTGGAGAAGAGGAAGAAAGAATAGAAGAAGAAGAAAGAAAGGATGAGGAAGTGCTTGTGGATCTATGATCTAAACCAACGCAGTATGTACGTGGATCTGTATAGTCGTTCTTCAGAATCATGTTTCGTGTGTTTACAAGTTAATTTTCTTTGGCATGATCCATTTCGTTATATGACGATTTTCCTACAATCCTTGTGTTCATGCGATTAATATTGATATATTTGATGAGTTTGAATGGTTTTAGTATTTAGAATGTGTTTGTAAGGTTTTCGGATTGTGTAGAAGTGATTTGAATGGAGTTTTCATTACACGAAGAAAACCAAGAATACCCAGTTCGTGAACCCGTCGGCATCCACCAGTCCATCGGTAGGGTACCGACAGTAACTTAGCTTTTTGGCTGGCAGGGTCATCGTCTCCCTTTGTCCACCGACAAGGGTACCGACAGTGATTATGTGAGTTTCATCGGCAAGGTCATCGGCACCCTTTGTCCACCGACCAAGGGTACCGACATAACCCATTTTTGGATATTTCAAGGGTTTTGAAAGGGGAGTTGACGCATGTGTGATTTCTATGATCTTGTGAGATCATAATGGATGTTTTGGCATGAATCCACATGCGGAGGGCTAGTGTTTGATGTACTTGGTGTGGATCCAGTCATGGGGAGCTAATGTCTGTGATTATGTCACACCTTTCAGACCAACCTGTTGGACTTCACCAGAGTGTATGAGTTCCATAACTTAGAAGATTGAGACTAAGGTTTTATGTTTGTTTTGTCTAATGTTAGGATGTGAATGATGAGTTCCATCGGATTATCCACGTGTATGGGCGCGAGGATAGTTTCCGCGGGAGACTATCATTTGGGTCTTACTTTTAATAAGGCATACATCTAGCTTTAATGTGAATGTTAAGTGGTTCCGGAATGGGGAAATACCTGTAGGTTGAAAGGCCTACGAAATAAGTACAAAAATCATAGTTTATTCCATAGGTTAGCACTGGACCTTGAGTATCGTACACTAAAGTTAGCTAATGGTGGCCTTTGTACGATGGGTTAGCGCCCAGAACAAAGCAAGGGGCTGTCAGTTGTTCCTGTGGACTGATGTGATTTTGGAAGCTACTATGAAGGATACTTAACATCTCATATTTACATTAGTCATAACATATTCACAACATTGTATTTATTCTTTGAGCATTCATTAGAGCATTTGTATTTCATACTTATCATCGTCATCTCATAATTAACTCATAATATTATATCGTTTCCCTTTATTATGAATATACTATCGTTATGTTTTTCTAACATGTTGTATGAGGAATGATGGATGACAGATTATGTGCATATTGGGCATTGCAAGCTCACGTGACATGTTATGTTGTAGGTTGAGCTGAGTGGACTTTGATATGATGATGGTTGTTCCTTTGCAAGAGTGTTTCAAAACTATGATTATTCGTTGAGAACTATGTTTCTTTTATTATTCATTTTTTAGCCGAGTTGTAATAGATAGTTGGATTGATTTAAGTCACGACTCTTCTGAAGTAATGAACTTATTCTCTTTCAAATTTGACTTTATTTAAGTTGTTCATCTGTTACTTTGGTTTATTGAATGAAGATTAGATTTTGTTCTATATTTATTATTTGTTTGATACGGAAATCCGCGGTTCAAAAATGAATCCCGAAGGTCTCACCTCTTGATTCGTGCCATCCCCCATAGGGATTTGTGCTACAGGATTAGGGGCGTGACAGATTGGTATCAGAGCCAGGTTTAAACTTACGTGGAGCCAAGTCTTGCTTAAGTGGTATGAGTTGTGTAAGATTAGAAGACGTCGAACATAGTAATCCCATAGAAATCTGAAGTTAGGAGGAAGAAAACATAAAGATTAGAGTTAGGAACTGTTTGATGGTTGCTATATAATGACATGCTTGAATTGCCTCTTGAATAAATTGCAAATTTACACGATGAGTAGAAATGAGGAGGTGGATTAAGTATATTAGTGTTCTTTCCTTGAGTCTTGTACCAACCCTCTTGAGTGACTCTTGTTGTGTAGTTGATTTGGATGGTAGAAGCGTGATCCTAACTTTCCTTCTAGAGTGATGGGATGAATGTAGCTGCAGATACATGCGTCCTTAAACTTTAGATCGAGGGTTAGTGACCACAGAGAGAGAGAGAGAGAGAGAGAGAGAGAGAGAGAGAGAGAGGAAGACCAATGATTTACTAAGTACTATTTTCCTGAACTATAATTACGATTCTCCATTTTCAAGGATTAGAGGCTAGTAGATCCTACCTCGAAAAAAAAATTCTGTTTTTCATGCTTCTCAAGATAGGACATGTTTGATCTTTTAGGGGAACCTTATTTGCAAATACTCACTTAGGGTCATGTGATTATTCATAAGATGAGTGTATGAGTGATGGTATGAGATTCCATGATTATATTGTGACATGTTGGAATGAATTCGGGTTTATACTTATAAGCATGAGGTGCAAAGTAAGTGAATATTACTGTCACCACTTCTAGAATTATTGTAATTATATGGTGGATTATCAAAGTAAGATCTATAGTGTATATGGAAGACGTGATAACTGATAGTCCCTTATAATGAAATCCTGAATAATTGAAATTAATTAAATGAAAACATGTATGTATGAAAGCTAATGATGTAGGTAATTGTGATGAGATTGTTGGTGTAATATAGCATGATGTTGGACTGTATTTTGTTTCAATGAAGTGAACTATGATTGCATAAAACATATTCTTATCTTACCTAGTATATTGAATACTTAAGGTGAAGAGAATTTAGAAATGAATGTTAGGATTCACACGATGTGATTGCGTGTAGTATGTTGTGTATTTAACATGATCATATAAATTAATTATTTTGGTTACTGCAATTAATATAGATTAGACACTTTTGGATGTACACTTAGATATTGTAACTAAACTATAGATGGCTGAAGGACAGAAAATGATAGTTGGTGAGAATTTATCTGTTAAGGAAGGAGTGGATCCCTTAATGATATGTCTAAAATAAGATATTGGGAGCCATGGAGGAACTGATTCAAGGAGAACAAAATAGGAGACATAACACACAAGGAGATGAGAATGAGAAGCAAAGTAATAGAGACAAGGGTAAGACTTTAGAACCAAGGGAACAAAAGAGGAAGAGATATCTTGAAAGGAAGCATAAGAGTTTAGAGAAGCTTATATGTTTTAAGTGTGGGAAAGTGGAACACTTTCAGAGGTTTTGTCCACAGCCATCGAGGCAATATGAGAAGCAAGGCTCTAGGAAGAGGCAGAAAGTTGTAGAGATGTCAGTTCCGGGTAACACAGTGATACTTGTTGTGGCGCCACCTCAGTCACAACCACTTCTGCCACCTAGGTGCTTTAACTGTGAGAAGTTGGGACATATACGAAGAAATTGTCGTCAGCCATTGAAGCAAAAGGATAAGAAAGGTATGGCCAACAAAAAGATTTTAGAAATGGGAGAGTAAAATACTAGGAAGATAATGCGAACGCTGAAGGTGCACTAATCATACACCTTGTTTAATTGAATATATATTACTATTGCACGAACTTATGTGAAGTTAGTATGGGTATGATATACAGTGAATGCATGTTAAGTTTGAGAATTCTACAATTGAAACATAACAGACTGTAGTAATGAGTAATCTAGCGGAACCTAGGAAATCATATTGGTAAATTGTATGTTGTATGTGAACTTATTGACTTTTTGAGTTGCTGAACTGTACGTATGTGTAGGTACGTATGACCATGTAGTAACCTAAGGTATGCAATGTACACACCTGTTTAAATTCCTGAATTAGCATTTTGTTGCATAAATTAATATGATATGATTGTTTTGGTGATGTATGCTCAAACTCGTATTAAGATTTGGAATGTCATAACCAAGCATAATTGAACTATAAATACGGTAATAGATTTAGATCATGTACAAGGCAATATAATAAGATTAGGTACTATTAATCTTCATGTGTTGTATGTGTTGAATGAATAGATACCATGCATCATTTCTTCAAGAAAAGTTGGGTATGTGATAGTTAGGAAATATACTTGAGGATTCATGTGTTATGACATTGTTATGATTTACGATATTGTTGAGTGGACATTGAAATCCTTGAATGAGAACACGAATAATTGATGATCTAGTATGTTGTTAGATTGCTAGTATATATTATTAGAATGAGGGTTAATGGTGAGTGCTATTACCATGTACAGGAAATCTGTTTAGCATGATTATGATTAAGTTGTGAATTTTACTAAAAATGTGATTAAGTATGTTTAAGCCTTATGGGTAATGATGCTAAGGAGAGAAGCTGATGTGGCTATATAAGTACTAGTTATGAATTACATGTGGGGTTTGAGAATTAGATTACTTGATCTCAAGGGTAAGAAAATTGTTGAGTTGCATTTTAGATTTTATGAAATATTTAATACATACAACCTTTGCAAGATAAAGAAGAGAATAAGTGATATAAGACTTCATTATTGGTTGGATATAGAATTGGAACAACCTTAATTTTGGTGACGCAATTTCTAAAAGGGGGGAAGAATGTAGTGACCCGAAAATTGTAAATAATAAATAATACATAATGTACGACAAATTAGCTGGACTAATTAAAGAGATTAATTAGTGAGAAGATTATGGAGGGTAGATTAGTAATTTCTTAGAATTAATAAATGTTTAATTATAAGTTAGTTATAGGTTTGGGATAATACTTAATCTAATTAAATATGTTCATAATATAATTAATTGTGAGTAGGATGGACTTTGATCTGAGTTAATAGACTTGGTCCAGACCCGGTCGTGTCGACCCAGACTTAGTGGTGTTGAATCATAAACTAATTAGAACTGGGGTTAATTATTAAGCAAATATATGAGGTTGGGGTTTTAGTGGAATTAAATTAGCAGTGGGGTACTTGTGTTAAATCAATAACTTGAATTTCAAATTAAGCCAACACATAGGAGAGAGGTATAGCACGCGTGTGTGTGTATCGTGGGTTTTGTGAGGGGGAGAATTAAGGGAAGTTATTCACCCTCATCTCTCCATACGATCAACAATCTATTTGGGGGGGGGGGGTATTGTGGGTGAAGATAGAGAAGGGATTAGAGAAGGAGAAACTAATACCTAGCCGTCCAAGCTTTGGAGAAGAGGGAGAAAGAATAGAAGAAGAAGAAAGAAAGGACGAGGAAGTGCTTGTGCATCTATGATCTAAACCAACGCGGTATGTACGTGGATCTGTATAGTCGTTCTTCAGAAGAATGTTTCGTGTGTTTACAAGTTAATTTTCTTTGGCATGATCCATTTCGTTATAGGACGATTTTCCTACAATCCTTGTGTTCATGTGATTAATATTGATATATTTGATGAGTTTGAATGGTTTTAGTATTTAGAATATGTTTGTAAGGTTTTCGGATTGTGTAGAAGTGATTTGAATGGAGTTTTCATTACACGAAGAAAACCAAGAATACCCAGTTCGTGAACCCGTCGGCATCCACCAGTCCATCGGTAGGGTACCGACCGTAACTTAGCTTTTTGGCTGGCAGGGTCATCGGCTCCCTTTGTCCACCGACAAGAGTACCGACAGTGATTATGTGAGTTTCATCGGCAAGGTCATCGGCACCCTTTGCCCACCGACCAAGGGTACCGACATAACCCAGTTTTGGATATTTCAGGGGTTTTGAAAGGGGTGTTGACGCATGTGTAATTTCTATGGTCTTGTGAGGTCATAATAGATGTTTTTGGCACGAATCCACATGCGGAGGGCCAGTGTTGGATGTACTTGGTGTGGATCCAATCACGGGGAGCCAATGTCTGTTGATTATGTCACACCTTCAGACCAACCTGTTGGCCTTCACCAGAGTGTATGAGTTCCATAACTTAGAAGATTGAGACTATGGTTTTATGTTTGTTTTGTCTAATGTTAGGATGTGAATGATGAGTTCCATCGGATTATCCACGTGTATGGGTGCGAGGATAGTTTCTGTGGGAGACTATCATTTGGGTCTTACTTTTAATAAGGCATACATCTAGCGTTAATGTGAATGTTAAGTGGTTCCGGAATGGGGAAATAAGAGGTTGTCTAGACCTCTAGGTTGAAAGGCCTACAAAATATGTATGGAAATCGTAGTTGATTCCATAGGTCAACGCTGGACCTTGAGTATCGTACACTATAAAGTTAGATAATGGTGGTCTTTGTACCATGGGTTATCGCTCGGAACAAAGCGAGGGACATGCCCAAAATTGATGTGATTTTGGAAGCTACTATGAGGGACACTTAACGTCTCATATTTACATTAGTCATAACATATTCACACCATTGTATTCATTCTTTGAGCATTCATTAGAGCATTTGTATTTCATACATATCATCTTCATCTCATAGTATTATATCGTTTCCCTTTATTATGAATATACTACCGTTATGTTTTTCTAGCATGTTGTATGAGGAATGATGGATGACAGATTATGTGCATAGTGGGCATTTGATGAGTATCTGATACTCATACTTTTAGACCTATTACTTGTGTCTTTTAGCCTTAGAATTGTATTAATGTGAATGAATTAATACACTTATTATGTTTTGCAGGTTTAATAAAGATAAGGAGAAAATGGCTTAATTTAAGCTAAATAAAACTTCATTGGTGCTATGCTTAATTGCCAATAAACGAGGCCTTATCTTAGGCCCATTTATACCTTGAAGCCTATGTAAAAGACCCATGGTGGAAGACCAAGCAAATCCCAAAGGAACAAGTCCATAATCAGCCCAGAGAAAAGCCCAGAAATACATTGTAGATCGATCAACAGTCGATCGAGCGACTTTAGCGATCGAGCGGAATTGCAGTTTCAGAGCAGAGCATGCTTCAGTAATTTAGCCATAAATCACCCAATTGAAGTCCGATTGAGGTGATTGTGGTCCCGTTGGAAATATAAGAAAACAATCTACAACTTATCTGAATACATCGAATCCTCATTCGAACGTTATCAAGGTCATATTTGTAGTCGAAGATGCAACATGTGAATTCTCAGAATTAAAGAGTTTCGACAGTGCGTGTAATTATTAGAAGTTTTAGTTAGAATAAAACTCTGAATTAGTATTATATTAGAATCCTACTGGGTTTAGGAGTGGGTATGTAATCCTTTATAAAGGATTAGTAGGACGGTTTAGGGATATATCATAGAAGGAATCGAATCAGAAGATCAAGAAGAACAGAGATTAGAAAGCAGTTTTCCAGCTAAATTCTTTTACTTGGTTGAAGGATACAGAAGCCATAGGAATTCATACAAATGTGAGATCTATTTATATTTATATAATTCAGTTTCTTCTTTAGTATTGATTGT
>JAUPMG010286243.1:0-17919 GCA_031762675.1 Pachysandra terminalis | reverse complement strand
TTTCGTGTATTTCCACAGTCATAAGAATTTTTCCATAAATGAACATATGCAGACATTGAAACTCTAAACCATACCATTCTCTAATGCTTTCAAACAAAACGAAAATCACAAGAACTATGGTGGGGTACTTACCGTATCAAAATAGCCAACAAATCCCTTATATCCTCTTCACCGATTTCTCAGAAACAGCAACCACAGTGATTCCTTCTTCCTTCTTCTGCCTTCTTCAGCACCTAACGAACAAGGGGAATGGATGAGGTCTAGCCCTCATCTCCCCTATTGCTCCTCCTCTCACCCCACGTCGCTGGCCACCTCGCCACACCTCCGGTATTCTCGTTCACGCAACTGTGCATGGATGAAATCCAAACCAAATTAAATCTTTTAATTACAAGCTAATACCTCACACACTTCTAATTACACTTAGACCCCTATATCAAAATAAATTTTAAATTAACACCTTAGACTTAATACACACATAATAATACACTTATGCATAATAAGTTAATCAAATAAAATATAACTAAATGGGCTAAATAGTTTTAGGGAGTTTAGGTCATTACAAGAAACAACTAGGTAAGTAGATTATCCGGCCTTCTACATTGATAATGTGATTAAATTTAATTAGTTTACTGTTGATTAGGTTAATGAAAATGATTTATCAAATTTATATATTGACTTTCCAATATTGGTAAATAGTAGAATTTCCAGAACATGAATTACATAGTGATATTTGAAATGGGATTGTTTATGTTTGATTTCCTAGAATTAGTTTGATATTATGAAATACATGAATGTTTTGATTTTTTATGATCGTATTTGGTTATGTTTTGTATAATAGCATGTTTTTAAAATGATTTCGTGTGTGAATTGGATGCATGAAATGCTTTTCTTGTATTCTGGAAATTTACAGAGCATATACCAACCTGAACTATTGATTACAAAACCCATGTAAATAATTTGTTTAATTTATTTTTTATTTTATATAGATTCTCCTATTCGTTAGGAAGACACTAAAACAAGTTTGAGACAATTCCGATGTGAAATTTAAAAGATATGACCAAAATAGGGACTGAAGGTCAAGGCTGAAAAATAACCCAGAACACTGTTTCTGGAAATGTGCGATCAAGCGCAGGACGATCGAGCGCAAGTGTCGGATCGAATACAGTTTTACAGAAACAGATTTTTGACAGTATTAAACCCCGTAAGTTATATAAGACATATATGTGAACCAGATTGTAACCATTCCTCAAGGTTACTGAGAGTTGTGATTTCTCACTTATACCTAGTGGATGCGATTTCCCACTAATCGTAGTGGATGGATTTTCCACTTATGTGGATGGATTGCCCACACATGGATGTGGATGGATTTCTCACTTATGTGGATGGATTTCCCACTATGTGGATGGACTACCCACCTGTGAGGTGGAGAGAAGACCAGAATTATTATGTAATAACTGGAGTGTGAATGGGAATACCTATGATGTCTTCCATTGGATTACTTGCGTGTATGGGCGCGTAAGTAGCTTTCACAGGAACATATCATTTGTATATCCAAAACATCATAAGAATGCTTATGAGGTCTTCCATTAGATTACTTGCGTATATGGACGCGTAAGTAGCTTTCACAAGATTACATCATTTGGATTCCCTAGGATAGGCATGCATGCTATGTTTGTTGAAAGGTTAGGTGTTCCTTGGAAGGAAAGGAGTTCGGGTTGCCTATTTCCCCGTAGGCTGAAAGTCCTACAAAAGATAGAATATGGTGGCCGTTGAACCATGGATTAGCGCCCGGATCAACGCGAGGGTCTTGCCGGTTGTTCTTGGAACACATGTTCCAAACTGGATAACCTAAGGACACTTAGCCCGACATCTGATCATAGGTGCATTTCTTGCATATCATATTGTGATCATTGGATGAGCATCTTAGAGCATTGTATTTCACATTCATATCATATCATGTCATTGTTTATAATGTTTATCGTATTACTGGTTTATCGGATGATTTTATAATCATATTGTCATTGTATGTTAACTAGATCATGCTTACTGAGTATTTCATACTCATGCGGTTTTTCATGACTGCAGATTGATGTAGTACTTAGACGAGGAGACATGGACGTGTGATTTCAGTTGGACCTAGATTTCTTTTTTCCTTTGATTCAAACATTATGCTTATGTTAGTTGGATGTATGGCTCTTCTAAAGCCTTTGATGTTGTTAAGTTGAAAACTCTGATGTAATAGTTAGTAATTATTTCCGCTTTTGTTACTTTGACTTTTATGAATTAAATTGAGGGCTTTCTCATGCCTTGTTCGTTATGATATCCGCGGTCCAAAAATGGATCCCAAAGGTTGCACCTCGTGATCCATGCCTTTCCACCTAGGGATGTGAGTCATGGGATCTGAGATGTGACAAACCAGCTGGTTTAATGACCCATATAATGAGGATCATAACCCTATGCCATCCACATATGACCTAGTGAGTCATATTCGACCATTCGTTAACCATGAAATGGGGTCAATGTCCCGAACTAACAGTGGGGCCAACTTGATTCTGGCCATCCAAGCGTTTGGTCAGACTTTGGGTACTACCCTTAGCCAATCCATTTTTTGGCCATACATTGGGAAGTCAGATTCATTCTTTGAATGCTGGCTTAAGGGCTGGCTTTGGCCGTATCACGGCTGAAAAGTAATAAATCACATAATCAGCCTACTTCTTCACTAGAAGAGGCTAAAGCAATAAGTTTTGTCGCAGTGATGGATTTTGCAATAATTTGTTGCTTCCTAGATTTCCAAGATACAACTCCACCACCCAAAGTACATATATAACCAGTGATAAACATTGAAGGACCTGAAAGGGTATTCCAATCAGCATCTCTAGTGGATTCCTTTTATCAATGGCTGCTTAAATTTTATGATATGGCCAAAGCAACTAACCATTTGGAAAGAGTGATGAAGCTATTCTTGATCGCATCCTTGGTAATTTGGATCAGTCGGAATGAGTTGATATTTAATCAACAATTGAAAGATGTAATCTCTTGCAACATGTGGATAATGGTTCTTGAACATGAGATAGATCAAATTGTAAGGGGAACAAATTGTCAAGAAACAAGGTGTGAAGCTAATCATAGAGTTATAAATGAGCATTGGAAACCACCTCAAGTAGGAGTACTCAAACTCAATTATGATGCTGGGATAAGGAAACGAATAGGGGAGGAATAGGTGGAGTGGCTCCTGATAGATGGGGAAACTTTATTGCAAGTTTTTTTCAAAGAATCTCAAATTTGGAGAGTGCATTAGCATCTAAAGCCTTAGCAGTTTGAGAATCCGCATTCTTTTGCCTTGAATCATAATTTAAAAGAAATCATTTTTGAAGGAGATTCATTGAATTTGTTTGCAATTCTTATAAAGAAAAGAGATACGGCACCGAAGGTTGATGTGTTAGTTCAAGATGCCATCCGAGTAGCAGGTCATCTCAATGGATGCTCGTGGTCTCATGTGTCCAGAAAAGGGAACAGAGTAGCTCACATAATGGTAAGGAAGTAGCACAACAATAGTTGGAAAATTGTTGATTTAATAATGCTCCAGAGTGATTACAGGATTGTATTGTTTCTAAGAAGTAGAGAGACATATGTAATTCGATATCTCTGAATTAATGAATTCCAAACCTTTTCATCAAAAAATCAGCATCATTGTATCCTTCGAGGAGCGGAAAACTTCTGATAGAGTATATGTAGTGACCCTAAACCAGATTCAATAGTTAATTAACAAGTTAGTTGATGTATTGTGACCAAAATTATAGCTTTGGGGATGAACTATAATTAAGTGGGGTTTATTGGTGATTAATAGGAATTATAAGGGAACAATGTGTAATTAACAAACTTAGAGTTGTTGGAAAGTACTAGCTCACGTGTGATGTATGGGAAATAGGAATTCAGTTTAATTAAATTAATATATTCTTCCATAAGATTTGTAATTAAAGTAGGAGGGTTAAGTTTGTGATATCTATAAGATTTGAATTCTAATTAGAAACAGATGGGTATTGGAAGGAGAATAGGAAAGGGACGTGAGATTTAGAAAGAGAAGATTTGGGTTTTCTATAAAGTGATGGGTTTGGGTTGATCGTCCATAACAAGGAGATTAGGGTTTGCTGTGTGTGTGTGTGTGAGAGAGAGAGAGAGAGAGAGAGAGAGAGAGAGAGGAGGCTATGGCTGGGTCAACTAGAAGAGGAAGAAGAAAAAGAAAGGAAAACACACTAGGATCAAACGAGCACAATCGGTAAGTTGCATTTTCTGTATAATCCTCTTCGGATTTCGTAGTCATTAATGCGTGATTATGTGCTCGATGTTGATATCCTAATATTAAAGTTGTTTATGCCAATATATGTGAGTGTTTGATTGTGTGATATATATTTGAAAGGATGCTAGTTGATTCCCATATTTTTAAGTATACATTGATCCATGTTAAACTTGATCATTATGTTAATAAATTGTTAGGTTATGTTTTGCAAGTGTTTTGGTTTCCAATAGGTATAATTATGGACATTAACATCAATAGGGACTGATTTGGATACCAAAGAACATGGGTTTACGAACCCAGAAAACCCTGGAAAACTGTACAGATCTGTATCATTGAAATCCGGACCTATCTAAGTATTTTTAATAATTTATTTTATATTTTATTATGATTCTCCTGTTCGTTAAGAACACACCAAAACAAGTTTGAAGCAATTCCGATTATTATTTAGGAAGTTATGACCAAATTACCAACCGTATGTCGAAGCTGACCACCCTACCGACAGGAGACCACTATAGCCCATCGATAGGTGTCGGTACACCGACCACCCTACCGATGGAGACCAGACCACCATATTAGAGTTGGTCGGTAGGCGTCAGTACACCAACCAGCCACCATATTAGAGTTGAACATGATTAACTGTTTTGACTTGGGAATATGACTACTTGACCTAGGGATTGTGAACAATACGTATTTAAAGATTATTATTCAATTATGGGTTGTTGATTTATTATGCTAGCATGTGTTTATTATGCGTATATGTTTTGGAAAGGATTCATGTGATGGCTTCCTAAGGATTGTTCAGGTATATGGGCGCTCGAACAACTTCCGAAGGATGTTATCACTGGAGATTCTACTTAGGGATGGCAATGGGGCGGGTTTTGACGAACCCTAACCCGCCCCTAAAGGACTTCCCCTAATACCAAACCCTATTGGGGCAGGGCAGGTTTGACCCAGTTAAAAGATTTTTTTTTAAATAAATGTTTTGTTAATTTAAATCTTTAATATTTTAAATATATTTACTTATAATATATGGATTTATACTTAAAATGTATATTTAAAACATAAAGCACATATTAAAAACATAGGTGAATGGCAACGGAGCGGGATCAGGGCGAGTTGAGCCAAACCCTAACCCGCCCCTAACCCGACTCACGGGTTACCAAACCCTAACCATTAGGGGCGGGGCGGGTTACACGTTAACCCAACCCATTTCCATCCCTAATTCTACAACTTGTTGAACGGACGCTTGTGATGGTGACCCAAGGATTACTCGTGTATATGCGTGCATGGGTAGCTTTCAAAAAATATCATCACAAGTAATTCTACTGGTTCGTTGGATGGTTGAGTACGGTCAACCGGGCATCAATGGATTGGGAATATGGAACTTGTTGGTCTGGGTAAATCGTCTTTGTAAGAGACCTCCCTACGTTAAATCCCTAAATGTACGTGGGTAAACATCCTCGTAGAAGGCCTCCCTGGGTGTTAATTCCTAAATGTATGGAAATAGCTTCTAGAATTGAGCTCGGTAGGTTGTGAATCCTACAAAATCACGTTGTACACGTGAAATAATTGATTGTGGAGACATATTGACCATAAGGTCGTGGACCGGGGTGTTGGTGGAGATTGTGGACCGATTGATCACCGGGTAATGGAGTGCTTCCGTATGTGTGATTGGCATGGTGAAATCCTTTGGCAATATGACTTGCTTAGTATAACATGTTACTGCTATATGATTTGTTTGATTTACATGATATTGTATGATGCTTGGACTGATGATATGTAACAACCTGAAACTTTTTAAACCTTAATTTAAGGTTAAAAAGGTAATTTAATAAAGCCTAATTAAGCCTAACATAAGTAATTAAGAGTCAAGATATATAATTGGACCAAATAATATATTAAGCCTAACTAATAAATTATAATTAACAAAGCAATAAGGTTAGGAAAGTAATTTGAAACCCTAAGTTAACTTGAACACATAAGCTAATTCGAATTTATAAGTTATTAAAATTCTATAAGCTAATATGATCTTATAACCTAAATTGAACTTAATAAGCTTAGTAATGAATTAATGGCTTAATTAATACCTTAAGGACTTATACGTAACTTAACTAATTAAGTCAAAGGTCAACAATTTCGTGGTCAACAATTCCCTTTAACTTAAATCACTAATCCTAACTTAATTAGAAGTAGGAAAACTAATACTTTCTAAAAATAGTCCTAATACAACAAAAACACTTAGGATAAGATCTAATAAACTTATATAAGCAACTCTAAATCTAAGTAACATGTAAATTTCATGGAAAACCTAAGAAGATCAACTAGAAGCCCAGAAATCAAGAAAATAGAAGATCTAAGCCTAAGGAAGAACCTGCAGAAGATCTAAAGTGAGTTTTCCTTTAATATCTTGTGTATTTACTTCTAACTTAATATTATGCCATGGTGGATTTTTATTGAATTATATTGACACTTTCACCATGCTAAGATAATGAAATTTTAAGGTAAAAATTCAATAACCTGTGAATAGATCTATTCTGTGATGATGTTCTTGAAAATCATGAATCTGTCAGTCATGTTTGTCGATTGAGAAACCTTTCCTAAAGTTTTAATGATTTATTTTATATTTTTTTAAGATCCCTTTCTGAGTTAAGATTTCAATAAAACAAGTTTGAACTGATTTAATTAAGAATTGACTAAGTTATGATTTATTTTCTGACCCTGTGTCAATACCAGAAACCTAGAAACTTGTCAAAAAGTGTGTTTGTCGATTAAATAACCTATCCTAATAATTTTATATATTTTATTTGATATTTTTACTAATTCTCCATTGGCATTAGGATTCCAACAAAACATGTTTTGAGTGATTTCATTGAGTATTGAACGAGAAATGATTTATGTTCTAAACCTGTATCAAAGCTCAGAAACGCAGATTTTGCTGTTTGGCCTAGCGGCACACCGCTTGCTCTCCGCTGAACCCTGTTTTGAAGATTACTATTTTTAAATCTAATATAAACCTAGCAGACTACTGGAACACCTCCCTAAACCTAATCTAAGTATTTTTAACCTGATTTATAGACCTGTAAACATCATTATATTGATCTTTATGCTTTCCTACTGTTTTACTGAACTTTGGTATAAATTGATTTGCTACCAACTAATAATGTAAGTAAGTTATTGTATTTTAGTCTCAATATTGTTTATCTCGATCCCTATACACCTGATATTATTGTTTGAAACCTAATATTGTTGTTATGTGACTGTTTTGCTGAATTAAACCAAGGACCCAGAATATGATTGTTTCATTTAAAAATAAACTATAGATGCTATATACTTATATATATATATATATATATATATATATATATAACCTATTGAACTTTTTAATATTCTGTTTCTAATAATGAATATTAAAAGCTTTGTATCATGGGATTGTGCTCATGTGTTTGCCAATGTGAATATATGCCTATGTTATTTTTCAGTTATTGATTGTGATTATTCATTGATAATTAATGATTGAATCTATGAGTTGCATTTGGACTACCCTACTGTGATAGAAAAGTCTGAGACCCTATGCCTTTGATGGGATTGGATTACACTTGAGACTTGACTATTTTACCCATTTTGTCCTATGGTTGGACCACGTTATATTATTATGTGTTGAGGGACCGTACATCCCAATAAACCAATTTATTTGTTTACTCCCAAGGTGAGGGCTATATCCTTGCATGGTGATCCCAACAAACTTGTGGAAAGATGATAAGGTGAGGGAATGTTCATGTTATGATGCCCAATATCTGAAGCATATACCATTCTGTTAATTGTTAATATGTAAGATTCCTTGAGGCATTTACAATTGGAATTCTTTGGAGAAGACATCTTACTCAAGGTATGATCAATCATATGGGAACTTACAATATTAGCATACTTAACTGCACCCTTGCATTACATATTGTTTGTTGATATTAGTGTTGTAGTCTTATGTATGATACATATGACTTAATATTGCATATAGAAGTAGGACCGTTGATATTGACCATCATTCTTTATACCATGGTGAGATTAGGAGAGAACACTTATTGGTTGATTATCTGTACGTTTACACTTATAGCACTTATCTATATATATAATTTCATAATATTTTGTTATGAGTAAATACCTTGTGTTGAAGGTCTACTCATCCAGGCTTTCCCGCTTATGTATGTTGTTCTTATCTTTTTCAGGTTTAGAAAATTCGTCTTTAAGAGAGCTAGACTGGGATAGGGACTTCAAAGATAGGATTTGTATTAGATAGTTGAACATTGTAATTATTTCAGATTATTTATAAAGTTCAGAATTCTTTTATTTGGATTATTATTAGAACTATATTATTGTTTCTGCTTATGTTTCTTATATTGCTTTTCACTCTCATTGTGATGGGGTGAGAGTTACATACTTAACTATTGGGAATATCGATGGTCTCAAAAGTTTAGGATGTGACATGATATTCCTTGAAGATGACGACAGAATTTACTTCTTATACAGGCATTCCAAGCTCACTGCAACGTTTCATGTTGTAGGTTAAGGGCGATTGGATGATTGCATGGATTCGATATCGTTTGGTTTTATTTGCTGCTTTATTTCCATAGTAGAACTATGTAATAGGCTAGTAGAGTAGTTATTTTGGTTTGTAGGCTCTTCGAGGGCGAAAGTTCTTCAAGGGGGGAAGGTTGTAGTAACCCTAAACCAGATTCAATAGTTAATTAACAAGTTAGTGATGTATTGTGACCAAAACCATAGCTTTGGGGCTTAACTGTAATTAAGAGGGGTTTATTGGTGATTAATAGAAATTATAAGGGAACAAAGTGTAATTAAAAAACTTAGAGTTGCTGGAAATTACTAACTCACGTGTGATGTATGGGAAATAGGAATTTAGTTTAATTAAATTAATATATTCTTCTAGAAGATTTTTAATTAAAGTAGAGGGTTAAGTTCGTGATATCTATAAGATTTGAATTCTAATTAGAAAGAGATGGGTATTGGAGGGAGAATATGAATGGGATGTGAGATTTAGAAAGAGAAGATTTGGGTTTTCTACAAAGTGATGGGTTTGGGTTGATCATCCATAACAAGGAGATTAGAGTTTGCTGAGAAAGAAAATAAAGAGAGAGAGAGAGAGAGAGTGAGAGAGAGAGAGAGAGAGGAGGCTGTGGCTGGGTCTACTAGAAGAGGAAGAAGAATCTTACCAAAAAAAGAAGAGGAAGAAGAAGAAGAAAGGAAAACACACTAGGATCAAACGAGCATAATCGGTAAGTTGCATTTTCTGTATAATCCTCTTGGGATTTCGTAGTCATTAATGCGTAATTATGTGCTCGATGTTGATATCCTGATATTAAAGTTGTTTATGCCAATATATATATATGAGTGTTTGATTATGTGATATATATTTGAAAGGATGCTAGTTGATTTCCAGATTTTTAAGTATACATTGCTCCATGTTAAACTTGATCATTATGTTAATAGATTGTTAAATTATTTTTTGTAAGTGTTTTGGTTTACAATAGAATTAATTATGGACCTTAACATCAATAGCGACTGATTTGGATACCAAACAACATGGGTTTAAGAACCCAGAAACCCTGGTAAACTATACATATCTGAATCATTGAGATCTGGACCTATCTAGTATTTTTAATAATTTAATTTATATTTTATTATGATTTCCCTGTTCGTTAGGAACACACCAAAACAAGTTTTAAGCGATTCTGATTAGTATTTAGAAAGTTCTGACCACATTATCAACCGTACGTCGAAGCTGAAAAACCTAGAAAAGTGCCTGGTTGGTAGGCGTCGGTACACTGACCACCCTTCCGACAGGAGACCACTGTAGCCCATCGGTTGGCTTCGGTACACCGACCAGCCTACCGACGGATTTGATTTGAACATAATTGACTGTTTAGACTTGGGAATATGACTACTTGACGTAGGGATTGTGAACCATACGTATTTAAAGATTATTACTCGATTATGGGTTGATTTATTATGCTAGCATGTGTTTATTATGCATATATGTTTCGGAAAGGATTCCTGTGATGGCTTCCTAAGGATTGTTTGGGTGTATGGGCGCCGGAACAGCTTCCGAAGGGTGTTATCACTGGAGATTCTACTACTTGTTAAACGAACGCTTGTGATGGTGTCCCAAGGATTACACGTGTGTATGGCGCATGGGTAGCTTTCAAAGGATATCATCACTGGTAATCCTACTGGTTCGTTGGATGGTTGAGTCCGATCAACCAGGCATCAATGGATTGGGAATATGAAACTTGTTGGTGTGGGTAACGTCTTTGTAAAATAATTCCCTGGGTTAAATCTCTAAATGTATGTGGATAAATGTCCTCATAGAAGGACTCCCTAGGTGTTAATCCCTAAATGTATGGAAATAGCTTCAAAAATTGAGCCCTGTAGGTTGCGAATCCTACAAAACCACATTGTACACATGGGATGATTGATGTGGAGACATATTGACCGAAAGGTCTTGGACCGGGGTGTTGGTGGAGATTGTGGACCGGCAGATCACCGGATAGTGGAGTGCTTCTTGTGCATATGTGATTGGTATTGTGGAATTCTTATGCATTATGGACTCGATTGCTATGATATGAATTGTATAAAATGTTTACTGCTATATGACTATTTTAATGACATTATATATTGTTTTGACTAACGTTGTTCCATGAGGATGGTTATCAAAATTGTATCTCATATGGGAATTCCAAGTTCACTGCAATGTTTCATGTTGAAGGTTGAAGTGGATTACTAGTAGTACGTGGATGAGATGTTATTTGGATTATCTTATTTTTCTGTTTTTAATTTAATAGTATAAATTTGATGTAATAGGATAGTCAAGTAGTTATTGGGATTGTAGGCTCATCTGAAGCCAAACTTCGATTTATTTGCTTTGTTTTCTGCACTCTGATTTGATTTATGAAAGCATTACTAGGCTTCTATTTTGGTTTGTAGTTGTGAGCCGCGTTCCATAGTTGGGAACCCGAAGGTCTCACCTCGTGATCCATGCCACCCACCTAGGAATTCGGGTATCAGGATCCGGGGCATGACAGTATACCATGATTTATAGTTTTCTTAAGAAGTTTCATAACTCTATTTACAGCATTCCAATGTTCAAAGTTGGGTTTACTAGTAAATCTACCAAATACTACTACAGCAAAAGCAATATCAGGCCTAGTACAATCAGTGTCATAGACTACCAACCATACTAGCATACACTTTTTAATTTATAATATCATAATCTTTATCAATAGAAAATGAATGTGTGCTAGGATCAAAGAAAGTGCAAACAGGTATACAATCATAGTACTTATGTTTCTTTAAGATTTTCTCAATAAATTGATTTAGGAATATGCCTATAACAGTTCTAGTGATTATCATACCAAGTATCACATTAGTTTCACCTAAATCCTTTATCTCAAAATTACTATTAAGAAATGATTTGGTCTCTTTGATAACATTCAAATTAGAACCAAAAATCAAGAGATGATCTCCAATCAAACAAATTATCACATGAATTTCATTCATAGTGTTATGGTATACACATTTATCACTTTCATTAATTTTAAATCCATTAGCAATGAAAAAAAGGTCAAATTTATGATGTCACTGTTTTGGTGCTTGTTTCAAACCATATAAAGTATTAACTTACATATTATATGCTCATTACTAAGGGATACAAAACCCTTTGCTTGCTCCATATTTCTTCCAAGCCACCAGTTAAAAAGTAGTCTTTACATCCATTTGGTGTATTATGAGATTATATATTGCTTCTATAGCAATCAATATTCTAATAGATTTAATTCTAGTGAAAGGAGAATATGAGTCAAAGAAGTCAATATCTTCATTTTGTTTAAAACCGTTAACAACTAATGTAGCTTTATATTTATTAACAGTACCATCTGGTTTAAGTTTTCTTTTAAGAACCCATTTACAACCTATTGTTTTACATCCATGAGGCGAATCAATTAATTTTTATGTTTGACTGAAAATTAAAGAATCAATTTCATCATTAATGGCTTCTTTCCAATAGTCAGAGTTTAAAGAGGACAATGCCTCTAAGGAAATTGGATCACCTTCAACACTATAGATAAAATAATCGGGTCCAAAATCATTTTCAGCTCTCACCCTTTTGCTTCTTCTTGGTTATTCAATAGAGTTATCTTGATTTTATATACTAGGTACATAAGTACTAGGTTGATTAGAAATTGGGCACCCAATTTTTCTAGATTTATAAAAGAAAATTATCCTCATAAAATTCAGTATCTAAATATTAAATTATCACATTAGTTTTAAGATCCAAAATTTATAAGCTTTACTTGTTAGTGCATAACCCATAAAGAAGCATTCAGAAGCTCTGACACTTAATTTAGGTCTTTTGGTATCATGTAGGATTACATAGGCTAGACAATCCCTCAACCCTAAAATAATTTAAATTAGATTTATATTTTTTTTATAATTCAAATGTGTAGTTAGAATTGCCTTATGTAGTACGCTATTTAATAAATGACGGGTTTTTAAGAGAGTCTCATCCCACAAATTGAAGGGTGCTCCATAACTAATTAACATTGTATTTGTGAGTTCTACTAGAATTTTATTTTTACATTCAACTACTCCATTATATGCTAGAGAATATGAAGCGGCGATTTCATGAATTATACCTAAAGATTGAATCTAGGAATCAAATCCAAGTGATTCATATTCTCTACCTCTATCACTCCTTAGTTTCTTAATTTTTCTATTAAACTGATTTTCTATTTCAATTACATAGAATTTAAATATTTCAGTTGCATAGATTTTAAGTGTATATGTGTGTGTGTGTGTGTGTGTGTGTGTGTGTGTGTGTGTGTGTGTACATATATCTTAAGAAATCATCTATCAAGGTAATGGAGTATCATTAACCTCCAAGAGTTAAGATACCTTCTGTTGAAAGTCATTTTTGGCAAGAGTGCCATGTCAACAAGAAATGGTGATATGGCAAGTCCATGCCATGCCATCCCCTATGAACCGCGAAAAAAACTGAGTTTTGAGGCACTGATGACTTTTTGTGAATATGGTTAGACCGAGTTCATTGGACATCCTTAGAGAACGAACTGAAACTTTGACGAGCCCATTTGGTGTTCCGAACTCGCCGGCAAATGCCATAAGGGAAACTAGGACGGCCTTTTGCCAAGTTACCTGAAAAGGAAGGAAAAAAGAAACTCCAACAAAGTGCTCCGCCAAGCCGAGACAGGGCTCGAAGGAGACCCCGGTTGTAGGGTGCCCGGCATCACCTCGGTTGTAGGGTACCCGACATCACCCCGGTTGCAGGGTGCCTGGCACCACCCCAGCAGCGGTGGGCAACTAGTCACCCAAGCCCGCTAAGAGGATAGGGTGTTGTCCCAACAATATCCATGTTCACTAGGGGCCCATTTTTTACCACTCTGGTGCTCCTGAAGGTCTCGAAATACCCAATTTATGTGTATGAATCCTCGATATGGAATGAGATGGCCAAACTAAGAGTCGTATTGGACACGGCATGACCAACTTAAGTATAATTGATTGAGTAATCATTTAATTGTATGTATAAAATTTATAGGTGTTTGTCGGAGAGGATATCTCCGTCCCATACGAGAGACCATCAGGGGGGTTTCCGACGATCCTTAAGGTGTGGCAAACAAGGGCACGAGTGTTTTCAATGGCCGAGCCCAAACCTCGATACACTGATCTACGGTTCGACAATGTCAAGTGACGATAAGGTGCTTTCTCATGAGTTGGCCATTAATGAGTTGCACATTAAATTGACCATTACATTGGTATTAATTTAACCGTTACACTTATTATTATAGTTGTTACAATGTTAACGAGAGAGAGGTAATACAAAATCAATTATAAATAAAGAAGATGGTGACACTTGTCATCATCCTAGAGAACGAACTGAAACTTTGACGAGCCCATTTGGTGTTCTGAACTCGCCGACAAATGCCATAAGGGGAACTAGGATAGGCCTTTTGCCAAGATACTTGAAAAGGAAGGAAAAAAGAAACTCCAACAAAGTGCTCCGCCAAGCTGAGACAGGGCTCGAAGGAGACCCCAGTTGTAGGGTGCCCGGCATCACCCCAGTTGTAGGGTACCCGGCATCACCCCGATTGCAGGGTGCCTGGCACCACCCCAACAACGGTGGGCAACTAGTCACCCGGGCCCGCTGAGAGGGTAGGGTGCTGTCCCAACAATATCCATGTTCATTGGGGCCCATTTATTACCTCTGGTGCTCCTGAAGGTCTCGAAATACCCAATTTGTGTTTATGAATCATCAATATGGAATGAGATGGCCAAACTAAGAGTCGTATTGGACACGGCATTACCAACTTAAGTATAATTGATTAAGTAATCATTTAATTGTGTGTATAAAATTTATAGGTGTTCGTCGGAGATATCTCCGTCCCATGCGAGAGACTATCAAGGGAGTTTCTGACGGTCCTTAAGGTGTGGCAGACACGGACACGAGTGTTTTCAATGGCCGAGCCCAAACCTCGGTACACTGACTTACAGTTCAACAATGTCAAGTGACGATAAGGTGCTTTCTCATAAGTTGGTCATTAATGAGTTGCACATTAAATTGACCATTACATTGGTATTAATTTAACCATTACACTTATTATTATGGTTGTTACAATGTTAATGTGAGAGAGTTAATACAAAATCAGTTATAAATGAAGAAGATGGTGACACTTGTCATCATCCTAGAAATTCTCTTTGACATGCATAAAGCCTAAGAGGAGTTGGCCAAAGAGTAGAACAAGTGAGAGAGAGAAAGAGAGACTATAGTGATACATTTTGTTCCAAACTAAGAAAAACTCGACAGAGATTCTCCGACAAAAGAGAAAAAGAGAGAGAGAGAGAGAGAGAGAGAGAGAGAGAGAGAGAGAGAGTTAGTTGGGGAAGACGTGCAAGGAAACTCTTGAGGTGCCATTGGTCTAGACTTGAGAATCTCTCATCGTTAGGTCGTAGCTGCAGCTTACCTTCGACGCCTTTATGTACCGCTCCTCCATTCTCGTTTGTTCGTGTCAGCACCCTAGAAATTCTCATTGGCCTATATAAAGCCTAAGATGATTAGGCCAGAGAGAGAGAGAGAGTCAGTTAGGAAAGACTTTTGCAAGGAAACTCTTGAGGTGGCGTCAGTCCGGAATTGAGAATCTCTCGTCATTAGGTCGTAGTTGCAGCCTGCCTTCCACGCCTTCTTGACCCGCTCTCCCATTATCAGTTCGTACAAACGTCTTAGGAACGACCGTATTATAGCAGTTTAGGCCCAAGTCGAATCTAGATACCCTGAGCTTGAGACACATGGGAGAACACTTAAGAATCCTTGGCATATGTGGATTGTGTACACCAAAAACCTACATATACCTTCTAATTAAGAACATAACCAGAAAAAAAAAAAAATTCCTCCTAATCTTAGAAGTGTGAAGAATATCTTTGCGTAGTGGCATACGCCTAGAAGTGAACTACAATTGTACTCTACCGATTTTCAGAATCTTAGTTGTGTGAGAATCATCAGGCAACACTTTCTTGACATTCTCAGCAGGGGAGTATGACTTAAACCAGTTGTGATCATAGCAGGCATGCTTAAAAGCTCCAGTGTCTTCCAACCACCCTACAGTGACTTCGAGTATATTGACCTCAATAATCATTGTCACTAGTGCTTCTTTAGTCATGTTTGCATGTGTTGTAGGCGCACATTCTCAGGATCTGCAGATCCTGACAAGCTTGCCACTTACAAAATAGTAAAACACTTTAGCTTTAGAATTTGGAGCTTATCTATAAAGGGGTCCCTGGTTGTTATTCTTTAGGTTCAGGTTGACCCGGTTCTGGTTCTGATTCTAATGAAGCTTATTTTTCATGTTCCTTCTTCTAGGCTTTAGATGTTTTCTGATTGCTCGAACTAACAACATTCAACTTATTCATTGAATCGCCATTTAACTCATCCCGTTTTTCTGCATTCTTGCGTCTTCTTCAATTCTCAAGCGCTTGATGATGCTTTCCAATGAAACCTTTTTTTTGTGCCTTAAGGAATTCTTAAATTCCTTCGAGAAAGCAGGAGCTTATCAATAATAGCTTCCACTTGAAATTGCTCATCTATGCTTATACCTTCAAAAATAATCTCATGTTCTATCATATGGAAACCACGAGTCTAGGACACTACAGACTTTTCATGTACCATTTGGAGCTTGAAGTCTCTGCTAACAACACTTCTTCGTTCCAGCCTCCTCGATATCATACTTTTTCTGTTAAGCCTTCTATAACTCCATAGCAGTGGGGTAAGTAATCATACATGTCATATGATAAGCAATTCAAAATGTAGTCCTTACACATAATCATCTTCATCCCATTGTTGGAGAATCCGTGCATATGTCTCTCCCTGGTCAGTGTCATTGGATTCATCATTCTTCCTAGGGTCCTCAACATTAATAACAAATGCTACTTTCATAATGGTAAGATAAAATTGCACTTTTTATCTCCACTAAACCGAAAGAGTTTGTCCTGGTCACTCGATTTAAATCATGTACAATAGAGAGATTCTCCATGAATCAAAGAAACGTCTTAAAATTGTTGGGAAAAAAATAGATAAATCAGCTAGATAGTACTTGCAAATGTTGCTAATAACAGAACATATCAAAGCAGAATTATGAAGAAAGTGCAGCGGGGATGAGGCGCCAAAAAACCGCCCTCTATAAGACATTTTACACCTCTATGGAGAAATTCCGATGCAGTAGAAAAAGTACACCCTTTCTTTGTCTAGCAGCAAAATATATAAAGTAGTAAAACAGAAGAATAGTAAAAGAACATAGCAGTTACAAAAGAGAAGTTGCAGAAATCATTGTGTTTTTCTCATAGAGAAACAGAGTATTTTTGTAGAAGATAAATCAGAACGTTACAAAAGACCCGTTGGACCGTTCATAGATCTACTCATTAGGAGATTGTCGTTGTAAGTAGAAGGCAATGACACGTTTCGACAATACTCTTCATACGGTTACAAAATAAAATGTGTAAAAAGAATCCTTATAACCCACACGTGTGAATTGTTCCGATCAGTCGCGCGCGATGCACATACTTCAAGGGCTTCCTGAGCCCACATCCCAAATCCCACTAGATGGGCCTTGGGTGACACCATGGCCCCCTATATGCACGCGAGGACTCTCCACATCTCTTCATAAGCTCACTATCCCGTATGAAAGAAGTCACTTATATCTTATTCATTTCCTATGTGGGACTATTCACATTATCCTACACACGTGCACACTTGAGTGCTCAGACCTTAAACGACTTCATTTTTCCTTCATTGAGAGTAATCTGTTTTGACAGTTTTTTTTTTTTTTTTTGGTAAAAAGACGATTATATTAAAAGAAAAACTAATAAGAGTTATTATAACAGAGCCTAAGGGTACATCTCCCCTTAATATCAGCCGACATAAGTTCTTTAAGTGTGTGGGAGGGCTGCTCCAGATCGATAATTGAGCCATCTAAACAATCAACCCCCAACTTAGCTAGATAATCCGCACATTGATTTGCTTCCCTATAGTCATGTCTAATAAGCACATTCCAGTT
>JAUPMG010286234.1:0-17920 GCA_031762675.1 Pachysandra terminalis | reverse complement strand
TAGTAGCATTAGGTGTTGAGTAAATACCTTGTTTTAAAGGTCTACTCACACGAGCTTTGGCTTACGGATATTATGTTATTGTTTTTCAGGTAATTAAAGGAAGTAGATCATTAAAGAGAGCTGAGAATGGGAATCTAAAGATGGAATATTAAAGTTTCCATTAAATGATAATTTACTATAGATTAGTTAGTTAAATTTCCAGATTTTGTAAGTAAGGACATTGTAATTATTTATATAATTATATTTTATTAGAACTGTGTAATTAAATTCCGCTTATGTTCTTATATTGTTTGCCACTCCCATAGCAATATGGGGTGAGAGTCGCAATCCGACCCGGTTAAGGATCCTCGTATCTAAACTAGTTTGGGTCGTGACAAATACCTATAGATTTCCACTGATTGGTGAAGAAAGGTAGCAGATGGTCAATCCAAGTAGTCCAGTCTATATTAGCTTTCAACCATGACCTCAAGGAATGGCCAGCCTTCCACGTACCCAAATCAAGGAAAGAAGCATCCACAAGTACACTCTCGCCCATGCAATGAGGAAAAAAAGACTCCAGAGTCGAGAGCACTAGGGAGAGGTATTAGTGAAGAATGGACCGAGGGCAAGAGAATCGGCATAAGGGGAGACAACATGCTTGGCGATTGAAGAGGTAACTATTGAGGGGAAGTCATGACGATAAGGATTTCTGATTTTTCTTTGTTGCCAAAAGCGAAACGCAGAGAAGATTAAGGTGATGAACAGAGACGGTGGAAGGAAGTAATAAAGATTTTGGAAATCTTCCAAAAGATATCATGCCCCGTAATTATGGTTACCAAATTCCAAGGATATCACACTACCGATTCTCTTTCAATTTAAAATATTTTTTGAAATGACAAGAGAGGGGGGCAATGTTTAGGCGAAAATATACCGCCAAACCCCGATCATGCTACGTGGAGCCAAACCATGTCACACCACGTGGATACTTAGAAGAAAACTAGTTTGGAGCAAGGTAAGTTTGGTACGGAGTAGGTATGTGACCCAGTAGCATAATGAAGTCAAAGTCAATGAATTTATAGGGAGAGAAGATGGGACAAGTGTCAACATTTTGGGAAAATTAACTACCCACGTTCATAACTGTTATCTTGTTAAGGTCAGCAATATAAGAAGAGGAAGAAAGAGAGAAGAAACTCTTGCAAAAACCCACTAGCAACCACTACACATCAAGACTTATGATCCCAAGTAATCACAAGTTGTCTCCAAGTTCTATAAGAATCCTGCTGCAACTTTGTTTCACATCTAATACAGTTTTTCTTCGAAAAATCCTCAATAAGGAGTGAAGAAGCCCATCCAGGAGATCTACAGAGTGCCTTTAGGTAACCCTCTTCCATGCTCAATTGTGCACCCGTGGAGTAACCACGTCTCACCACCATCCCCAAGAGTTTCCCTGAGGTTTCATTTACTTTATATTTTTTCTCCTTTTAATTTGAAAGCCTACTTAGGGTTGTATGTCTACTGTTTGTTTTAGTACACTTTTGGAGTGTTTGTTAATGTGTAAAATCATTTGTTTGAAGTCCATCACTTGAATTTGAAACTGTGAATTCTTTCAATCACTTAATCATCAATTGGTCAGAACTTCATCCCAGACCGATTCCAATTATAATAAACCGATCTATTCGAATTTCTTAAATGAACCTTTCTTTAAACGAATTACCAAAGATCCGTCATGCCCACATTCTCGGTCAAAAGACTGTGAGGAAACAATCGACCGGGAGAGAGGAGGTGTGACTTGAAAACAGCCAACAGATATATGATATATAATCCCAACTCTCACACAGGAAACTGTAAGAAAATCTCCTAACTCTCACACAAGAAACAATCATATGATATATACCCTCATGCTGCCTCTCTGGCACGACCTACCTCATCTACCTCTCTAGCATGGCCTGCCTCCCTGTCCCTCTCATTTTCCTCTTTCCCTCCTCTCATCTCGCATGTACCTTCTCCTCCTCTCCTTCCTTCTCCAACCTCAGTCCCTTCCCTCCATCCTGCAATTTCTTCCTCCCCACCCCTGGTTTACACCCTCCACCTGCTCAAGGTTTGGCCCTTGCATCCAAACCTTGTAATGCTTTATTCTCCGTGAATAATTCTTTTGAAGGCTAAAATCTTGCATATTTCCCACCTACTAACTCAAATGGTATATGTGTATTCCATCCTCCTCGTTCAGTTGTTGACGTCAGACGTGCCAAATGGGAAGGGACCCTCGTGGGTCATTTCTTGGATAAGTGACTCCGATTTTAGGCTATCAAATCTATTTCTAAGAAGTTTTGGGGTAAATTTGGAGCTTTGTCGGTTTCAAATAATGACTTAGGCTTATTTTTCTTTAGGTTCGAAACTCTAGAGATGAGGAAAAAGATTCTTCAATCCGTTCCATGGTTCTTTGCAGAGCAGCTATTGATTTTACGTTAATGGAAGCTGAAAATGATCTTATCTAAGGATTGCCTTTGTTTTGTACCTATTTGGGTTAAAATATACAATGTGCCTTTGGATTATTGGACTCCATTTGGCCTTGGCCACATTGCCAGTGCTTTAGGCGAACCACTGTATATGGATGATGCTACTTGGAACTATACTAGATTGGCTTATACGTGGGTGTGCATTGAGATCAATCCTTTTTCAATTCTCTCAGACTCTATTGTACTTAATGCTACTGATTCAGAGGAGGTTGAGAAGAAGATTGTGTATATTCGTGCAGCTTATGATTGGAAGCCCCATGTATGTGAGTTATGCAATACTTTTGGGTATTTATCTAGATCATGTCCTAATAATAAGAAAGCGGAGAAGGTATGGTTACCAAAGGACAAGAATTTCGTGGAATCTGAGAATGTGTGTGTCCAATCTATAGTTATTGATGAACAACAGAACAAGGGTAACCAAAATGGTAGCACCATTGATGCTACTGGAGTTCGTTCTGAGACCAGAGCTCAAAAGAGTATGAATAGTAGTGTTCAAGATCTTGGACCTTCTATTTGTGGCAAGCATGTTAACACTTGTGATGTTACTGCTAGTCATACTGAAATCAGGGTTGAGTATAATGATCAGAATGACACCAATCAGTATCTTAAGTCCTCCATTAATCTACACTCTTTTACTACTCCCAACATGCCTTGCAAAAGTTCGAAAGGTTCTGCTCAGAAAGGTAATCCATGTATCTCTAACAGGTTTGATGCCCTTGGTATGCTGGATGTGCCTACAACTGAGGATAATGTATTACCTGGTACGGTTGAAGTTAGCTCTGAACCAGGTCTGGTTTACAACCCTACTTCCATTCCTAATGAACAAAATATGATGTTGGAACATTAGGGGTCTTAATGACCCTATGAAACAATCTGAGGTGGTTTCTATGACACAATAGAATAAGCTCAGTTTGTTGTGTTGGTGGAGACTAATGTTAAACAAACAAAAGTCCAAACATAATATATAGGGTTTATGTTCTTGTCAAGACCCAAACCCAATAGACCACTTGGGCCCAGCGGTGTCCAGATAATGACCTTCACTTCCTTGGAAGGAGAGTGGTAGTTGTTTCAAAGACAATAGCAAAATGTGAGTGAATTTCATTCACTACGAAGATTAGAGAAGTTAAGTACATAAATTACATCAGATAGCAGCGGAAGATGATCAAAATACAAGTTCTAGGTTAAAAATCAGATTTATACAGAGAAGATACTACCCAAGTATCCTCTAAAAATCAGAACTAGGTGTATATTAAAACTATTTACAAAGTAGTCCAAAACGTTGCAACAGTCACTAAAGTGCATAGAATTCGTCCTCTTCCTCATATATTCTTCTTCTTCAATGTTCTCGTCAGCAGCTACAATTTCTAAGTTTCCTGAAATATTTGCTAAGAAGCATGAGCTAACTAGCCAGTAAGAAGTTAATTCATGAATATATAAGGTAAATCCTAGAGTCTAAACAATCACAATAATTCAAGCACAAACAAACAGGAAGGAACACACAATGCAAATGCATGGGGCAGATTAATTATTAAATGCGATGTCATGCACCTAAATTATAACCATCGCCAAGGTGACTTAACAAACAAACTACATGCTATGCAAATGCAAACTCTGATAGAATATCAACGTGAACTATTTCCTCCTGATCCAGCCTCTATTCGGGGTGTCACAGCAAACCGAATTCTCCTCAGGGTGTTCCAGCAACTTGAAATCATCCCCCTGTCGTAACGGTCCAAGGCATAGGGCTATTCTACGTGTACAACATAGTTTTAAGGGTTTTTGACCTAGGAGGCACAATCCCCCCACCTATTTTGATCAATGGTCCCTAGACCGAGACTTGCAGCCACATGTGGTATCCCTCAGGAAACCATGAACACTTGAGTAGACTACAGAGGCCCATCTATGTTCCCTGGGATATCCCTGGGCAAAGGAGAGTGTATTGGGTTAGCTACTCCCTCAACTCAGTCCCGCCTGTCTCCTCACTAGATGTGGAATCACATCACTCTCATTTCCATCCCCGAGACACAACCGTGAGGTCTCGGGTTACAGGGTCATACTCTTCAACCACTGAGGTCTAGAGTCTATGAAGTGTTGTAATCCACATATTTTCATCAAACTCATATGACATTTCATTCATTTAGGTTCTCAAAGCAACATCTCTACTTACATTCATACATGTGAGCATACATCATAATTCAATCCACCATGTATGACAATATGTGTCAATTTATAACATTGAAACATAAATGTGAATGGTCTAGTTCGGCGGGGCCCTCGACGGAGTCTTCGGCGCACCAAAACTCACTGTGGCGACCCCTTTGGCGCACCCTTCGGTGCACCAAAGCTTGGTTCGGGTAACCTCTCTGAGATTCGGCAAAAAAACTAGGGGGTCCTTTCTCGGCGAACTCTTCGACTACCCTTTCGACACACCGAGGTTCATTTCAGCGAGCCGAACTGGTCCTCGGCGACCTGTTCATGGTCTGTTCATGCTCGGCGGCCTTTTAGGCTCGCCAAGGGGTTTACCCTACACCCAAAAAGCGTTCGGTGACGTGTTCAGCGCACCGAGTAGGCCGTCGAACGTCGCGAACGGGCCAAAAGTTAGGGATTTTCCTAAAAGTTTCTAGGTTTCTTAACATCCAACACAAGAGATTACACATATGTGGATTTCGAAACAAGAAGAGATACATTAACCAAATTCTAAGATTCAATCTAAGCTATCCACATTCAACAAATTAATATGCAAGAATATCATGAAATTGTAAAGGAAACTAAGATTTAACTAACTATATTCATGAATTTACACTTACCTGTTAGAATCAAACAACAATCCAAGGTGAAATCAACACATGCATAAATTCTTCTCCAAGCCTCTCCACCAAGCCATACCAAAACAAGAGAGACAAAAATGAGCTTGTCTCTCAAGATTTCCATGCAAGATACCTCTAAGGCCATATGGCACAATCTTGTCCATCTAATATTTTAACCATTCAATCTCAACCATCAAATTTTAACTCCTCACATCAAAACCATTAAAATCTAACTACTCAATCCAAACCATACACCTCATCACATCATGAGATTTACAATAATGCCATTAGCTCCAAACAATTCAAGTTAAACTACTATGCATCACATAAGGACCACAAAATCATCAAAATTACCATCGCACGGTCGGAACTTGTCCGATTCACGATCAATTAGGCAGATAAAGTTGACACAAGGAATTGAATATAATTAAATAAGTAAATAAAAATGGTCTGGGCCATCACAACCTACCCCACTTAATAGGATTTCGTCCTCGAAATCTACTTACCTTAGGTGAAAAGTTGTGGATATCTGGTTCGCATCTTGTCTTCAAGCTCCCAAATTGATTCTGAAGTTCCATGATTGCTCAATAAGACTTTTACCTTCGAAATGACTTTGTTCCGCAGCACTTGTTCTTTCCGGTCTAGAATCTCCACTGGATGCTCTTCATAGGTTGCGTTCTCTTTGATTGTCCCCGTCTGCCAGTCAATCACTGAAGCGAGATCCTGGTGGTACTTTCTCAGCATGGACACTTGAGATACGTGGTGCACTAAATCCATGGAGGACGGTAGTAGCACTCGGTAAGCCACTTCTCCAATTCTCTCAGTGATCTCAAATGGTTCGATGTACCTTGGCGCTAGCTTGCTCCTCTTACCGAATCTAACTACTCCATTGGTCGGTGAGACCTTAAGGAATACCCAATCACCCACTAAGAACTCTAGCTTCCGTCTTCTCATGTCTGCATACTTCTTCTGTCGATGTTGAACTGTAAGCAATCTGCATCTTATGAGCTTGATCTTCTCAGTCGTTTCGGCCACGATCTCGGGTCCCAATGGAACATGTGCATTGTCCTCATTCTAGCATAAAGGTGAACGGCAGGGTTTTCCATAAAGCACCTTCAAATGGTGCCATCCCCAAGCTCGCCTGATAGCTATTGTTGTAGGAGAATTCAACTAATGCAAGGTGGTCTTCAAAGCTACCCTTGAAGTATAAAATACACGACCGCAGGAGATCTTCGAGAACTTGGTTCACTCTTTTCGTCTGATCGTCCGTTTGAGGATGAAAGGCGGTACTGAAGTGTAGTTGTGTCCCCAAAGATTTTTGTAAGCTCCTCCAAAACCTTGAAGTAAACTGCGATCTCCGATCTGATACAATAGTAACCGGCACTCCATGCAGGTGAATAATCTCTCTCACGTATGCTCTAACTAGGTCGTCAGTGTTCATCGTAGTCCTTGCTGCTAGGAAATGTGCTGACTTTGTCAAACAATCGACAATCACCCTGATCATATCAAAGCTGCTACGAGTCTTCGGCAATCTCGGGATGAAATCCATGGAAATGTGCTCCCACTTCCACTCTCCTATGGGTAGAGGCTGAAGTGTACCCACCGGCTTCTGGTGCTCTGCTCTCACTTGTTGCTAGGTAGCACACTTAGTTACGAACTCTGCTATCTCGACCTTCATGCAGTTCCACCAATAACTGCGTCGAAGATCATGATACATCTTAGTTATACCAGGATGAATGGAATATCTCGACCTATGAGCTTCAGCTAGGATCTCATTCTTCAATTCTTCATTTTGAGGCACACAAAGTCGTCCTCTGAATCTAATGCTCCCGTCTTCAGCCTTGGTCCAGTCTGTTCTTTCTTTGTCCGCAGCTAAGTCTTGTAACCACTTGTCATCATTTTGAAGGTCAATGATCCTTGCTTTGAGTGACGGTCTCGAAAGGATGTTGCAAAGTCTCACACCATGATCCGTTCTGGGAATGCTGAACCTAAGATCTGCAAGGGCTTCATACAATTTCCATTCTTGAACTAGTAGATGCGCCACGACACTTCTGGGTCTTCGACTGAGTGCATCTGCCACGGCATTTGCTTTGCCAGGATGATACTGAAGAAAGACGTTGTAGTCGTATACAAGCTCCATCCACCTCCTTTGACACATGTTCAAGTCCTTCTGAGAGAACAGATACTTGAGACTCTTGTGATCTGAAAATACTTCGAAAGTCTCGCCAACTAGATAATGTCTCCAAATCTTTAGTGCAAACACGATAGTTGCAAGCTCCAAGTCATGAGTGGGGTAGTTCTTCTCGTGCGTCTTCAGCTGCCTTGAAGCATTCGCCACTACCTCGCCGTCTTGCATCAAAGCACACCTGAGTCCGGATAGCGATGCGTTGATGTAGACTACGAAGTCCATGGCACTGACAGGGATAGTGAGGACCGGTGCAGTAGTGAGCTTCTCCTTGAGAGTAGTGAACGCTGCCTGGCAAGTGTCATCCCAAATGAACTTGATGTCCTTCCAGGTGAGCTTTGTTAGCTACACTGCAATACTCGAGAAACCCTCAATGAATCTCCAATAATATCCTGCTAACCCAAGGAAACTGTGAATCTCTATGACGTTCTTCGGTTGCTCCCGGCTAGAAACTGCTTCTACTTTACTTGGATCTACCGTGATGCCCTCCTTGGATGCTACATGTCCTAGGAACTTCACTTCACCCTTCCAAAATTTGCATTTAGAAAGCTTCAAGTAAAGTTGATGATCTGCTAAGGTTTGCAAAGTGATGCTGAGGTGCTCTTCATGCTCTTCCTCCGAATTTGAATCGATCAAGATGTCGTCAACAAACACCACAAGGAACTTGTCTAAGTAGGGGTTGAAGACTCTCTGCATCATGTCAATGAATGCTGCTAGGGTGTTAGTCAGACCAAACGGCATAACTATGAACTCGAAGTGTCCATAATGCATCCTGAATGCCGTCTTCGGAACATCCGCTTCCCTGATCCGTAGTTCATGATAGCCGGATCTGAGATCTATCTTAGAGAAATATGACGCACCCTGCAACTGGTCGAATAAGTCGTCGATACGTGGCAACGGGTACTTATTCTCCACCGTGACATGATTCAGCTTTCTATAATCAATGCAAAGTCTGAGTGATCCATCCTTCTTCTTTACAAATAAGACAGGCGCTCCCCAAGGTGATGAACTAGGTTGAATGAGTTGTAATGCTAGAAGTTCTTTCAAGTGCTTCCTCAATTCTGTTAATTCGATGGCTACCATCCGATAAGTCGGTAACGCGATAGGTTGAGCTCCTGCAACCAACTCAATGCAGAATTCTACTTCTCGCTTAGGTAGCAATCCCGGGATATCTTGAAATACCTTCCCGAACTGGCACACAACAGGAATGTCTTTACACTCCTTCTTCTCTTCAATAGACCCGTGGTCTATACAAGCAGATATATTGAGCATCCCTAAACTTGACCCCATAACTTCAACAAGATCACTTTCCGGGGTTAGAAATGAGATAACTCGATTATGGCAGTCTATCTGCATGTGGTGTGCAGTTAGCCAGTCCATTCCCAAGAAAATATCAAATTCATGCATATCCAACACTATCAAATCTATGGGTAAATTATACTCATCTATCATAATCAAACAAGACTGACACACCATATCTAAATGTGTTGTGCCTCCTACTGGGTTCGCTACTACAAGACTCTCTTCTAAGTTCTTCATATGCAAACCAAGACTGTGAACCATTGAGCGTAAAATGAAAGAATGAGAAGCTCCAGTATCAAATAATACACGTGCTAAAATATGGGAGAGTTGAATGATACCTCCCATAACCTCGCTCTGTTCAGGCTCAATGGCAAAGACCTTGGCCGTCTGAGGCTGCGATTGAAGTCGGGTTGAGGGGGGCCACTCCTGGTTCCCGTGAAAGGTGGCACCTTTTGGATTGGAACAGGGTTCTGAACATAGTGTGGTCTGGGCACAAGATGTTGCTGCTGTTGAGGCTGAGGTGGCTGACCCTGGAAGAAGCTCTGATTTGGATTCTATGGTGCACGGCAATCCTTGAAACTATGACCTCACCTCCCGCAATTGTGGCACCACATAGACATGTTCCCAAAACTCTAAGAACTGGAAGGTCCTTGTGTTCTCTGCCACTTCTGTGCTTCAAATGCATTGCCCTTGGAGCTACTTGGTCTCGGACCGCTCTTCACGTTCCTCAGATCCACACTCTTTCTGAACTCCACCATATCTCTTTCTACCTTTCTAGCACAATCCACAATTTGATGGTATTCGGTGAAGCCTCTTACTACTAACCGACTACGAATTTTTGGTCTCAATCCGCACTCGAATCGGAAGGCCTTCTTCTCCTCATCATCTACAACATACTGAGCAAACTGGGACAACTAAGTGAACTTGGTAGCATACTCCATCTCCATTATCGTCCACAGTTCTAACTTCATGAATTCCATCTCTTTCTCTCTCCGTAATGTCTTAGGGAAGTACTCCGTGTAGAATACCTCCATGAATCTTTTCCAGGTGCTGACAGCTATGATACTACGTGTAGACTTCCACCACTGGCGTGCTTCGCCTTCTATCATGAAAGCTGCATATCGAACCATATCTATGTCCTCCACCTTCATCGCCTCGAAGATGTGCTCAATAGAATCAATCCAATGCTGTGCCATTATGGGGTCTACAGTTCCCTTGAATGGTGTGGGACTAAGCTTCTTGAAGCTTTCAAGGCCTGAAGTACCTCTCTGTGATGTAGCTTGAAGCTGGACTTGTTGCCTTTGCATCATATTGGCCATGTCCCCTAAGGCCTGATATACACCAGTCAGGTGAGGATCATCTACTCGGTCTCCTGCAAATGGAGGTTCATTGGCACGACGACCCCTCCTTCTGACATAATCCTCCTCTAACCGAGACTCGTGAGCATGCCAACCTCTACGTCCCGCCATGGAGGAATTGTGAAGTATATATCTGTAAAAGATTTCACGCTTCCGAATTTCCTGTAAGTAAGAATTTTAGATGATTAGCTTTTAACAATCATCACACAGAAACTTTTGAAACAACAACAATCCAAAAACTTTTAAAACTTAAGAAAAATCTGATTTAAAACGAAGAGCTAAAACTCTGATAACAACTTTCTAACGACCAGAACCCAAATGACCACTGGGGCCCAGTGGGGTCCAGATAATGACCTTCACTTCCACGGAAGGAGAGTGGTAGTCAATTCAAAGACAATAGAAAAATGTGAGGGAATTTCATTCCCTACAAAGATTAGAAAAGTTAAGTACATAAATTACATCAAATAGTAGCGGAAGAAGATCAAAATACAAGTTCTAGGTTAAAAATCAGATTTATACAGAGAAGATACTACCCAAGTATCCTCTAAAAATCAAAACTAGGTGTCTATTAAAAATATTTACAAAGTAGTCCAAAACATTACAACAGTCACTAAAGTGCATAGAATTTGTCCTCTTCCTCATAAAATTTCTTCAACGTTCTCGTCAGCATCTACAATTTCTAAGTTTCCTGAAATATTTTCTAAGAAGCATGAGCTAACTAGCCAGTAAGATGAAAATTCAGGAATATATAAGGTAAATCCTAGAGTCTAAACAATCACAATAACTCAAGCACAAACAAATAGGAAGGAACACACAATGCAAATGCATGAGGCAGATTAATTATTAAATGCGATGTTATGCACCTAAATTATAAACATCACCAAGGTGGCTTAACAAACAAACTACATGTTGTGCAAATGCAAACTCTGATAGAATGTCAACGTGAATTGTTTCCTCCTGATCCAGCCTCTATTTGGGGTGTCCCAGCATCCTGAATTTTCCCCAGGGTGTTCCAGCAACCTGAAATCATCCCCTCGTCATAACGGTCCAAGGAATAGGGCTATTCTATGTGTACATCATAGTTTTAAGGGTTTTCAACCTAGGAGACACAATCTCCCCACTTATTTTGATCAGTGGTCCCTAAACCGAGACTTGCAACTACCTGCGGTATCCCTCAGAAAATCATGAACACTTGACTAGACTACAGAGGCCCATCTCTGTTCCTTGGGTCTAATATCCCTTGGCAAAGGAGAGTGTATTGGGTGAGATATTCCCTCAACTCGGTCCCACCAGTCTTCTCAATACATGTGGAAAAACATCACTCTCATTTCCATCCATGAGACACAACTGTGAGGTCTCGGGTTACAGGGTCATACTCTTCGACCACTGGGGTCTAGAGTCTATGAAGTGTTGTGAAGCATGCACTTTAACTAAACAAACAACTTGTGGTGTACAGGATGAAAGACAACAATCTAAAGTACGTAATCCACCTATTCCATGTAGCTCATATGACATTTCATTCATTTAGGTTCTCAAAGCAACATCTCTACTAACATTCATACATGTGAGCATACATCATAATTCAATCCACCACGTATGACAATATGTGTCAATTTACAACATTGTAACATAAATGTGAATCGTCTAGTTCGGCGGGGTCCTCGGTGGAGTCTTCAGCGCACCAAAACTCACCTCGGCCGCACCTTTCGGCGCACCAAAGCTTGGTTCGGCGACCCATTTGGTGAACCTCTCTGAGATTCGGCAACAAACCGTAGGGGTCCTTTCTCGGTGAACTCTTCGGCGACCCTTTCGGGGCATCGAGGTCTATTTTGACGAGCCGAACTGGTCCTCGGCGACCTGCTCATGCTCGGCGGCCTTTTAGGCTCACCGAGGGGTTCACCCTACGCCCAGAAAGCATTCGGCGACATGTTCGGCGCGCCGAGTAGGCCACCAAACCTCGAGAATGGGCCAAAAGTTAGGGATTTTCCTAAAATTTTCTAGGTTTCTTTAGACCCAACACAAGAGAATACACATATATGGATTTCGAAACAAGAAGACATACATTAACCACATTCTAAGATTCAATCTAAGCTATTCACATTCAACAAACCAATATGCAAGAATATCATGAAATTGTAAAAGAAACTAAGATTTAACTAACTATATTCATGAATTTACTTGTACCTATTAGAATCAAACAACAATCCAAGGTGAAATCAACACATGCATAAATTCTTCTCCAAGCTTCCCCACCAAGCCAAACCAAAACAAGAGAGACAAAAATGAGCTTGTCTCTCAAGCTTCCCATGCAAGATACCTCTCATGGCCATGTGGCACAATCTAGGCCATCTAGTTTTTTAACCATTCAATCTCAACCATCAAATTTTAACTACTCACATCCAAACCATTAAAATCTAACTACTCAATCCAAACCATACACCTCATCACATCATGAGATTTAAAATAATGCCATTAGCTCAAAACAATTCAAGTTAAACTACTATGCATCACATAAGGACCATAAACCATCACAATTACCATCGCACGGTCCGAACTTGTCCGATTCGCGATCAATTCGGCAGATAGAGTTAAAACAAGGAAGTGAATATAATTAAATAAATAAATAAATAAAATGGTCTGGGCCGTCATAGTCCGGATTGGGAATTTAAGTTCAATTCTGCTCATTCTAATAGGGGTAGAATCTGGGTTTGTTTGAACAAATATGAGGTTGATTTTGACTGCTTATATGTTTTTGATCAGATGATTCATGGTTCTATAATAACCCAAACTAAATCCATAGGGTTAATGTGTAATTAATACGAGAGTAGGGAGTCGTTTAAAATTTTAGTAATTTAGCTCATTAGTTTGACTTTTACCTGTTATGATTGATGGCTTGTACTATAGGAAACTAAGTGCAACACATACAATCATAACTCTCATAAGTTATAATGAATGGCTAGGATTTCATAGGAATTCTTAATCTAATTTAATGGTTGGAAATTAATAGGAGTTAGTAGTAGTTCTAATTTAGTTAGGATTCACTAATTAAGTGTGGCTTTACCAATCTAATCCAAGAACACTTAATCTAATGGCTAGAATTAAGTGTGGCTTTACCAATCTAATCTAAGGGCTGCGATTTAAAACATGTTCTAAACCAATAAGGACTCCTAGACTAAGTTAAACTGAGAACAGAAATTTATATAAGGGTAATAGTTGGACGAATGGATCATAATTTCAAAAGAGAAGAGAGAGAGGGAAGAAGAGGTACAACAGCTCTAAAACTTGGAGAAGCTTGGAATTTGAAGGAATTGCAAAAGTTCAAACTTTGAAGAGGAAGAAGAACGTGTTCTACTCAACACCATTGATAATTCAAGGTACGTATTCAAATAAAACTCTATTTTCGATATGAAATAGGTATATATGTCACATTCCGTGAGTATGACATAACATATCTCTCTAAAGTCTACTTCTTCTTAAGCAAAGCTTGATCAAACTTACTATTTTATGGGTTTGACTACCGTATAAGAATCAAGGTAAGTTAGGTAAGTTGTTTTGTAATTTAAACTCTAGGTTTTTCTTGAATTTTATTTAATGATGAGTGTGTTAATTAAAATTTGGCTTAATGGACTTAGGGGAAGTCTTTATGAATTTCTAGGATTTTTCCCGAGTGTCGGCAGACTAGCGGTTGACCGCTAGCCTACTGCTGAATTTCTAGGTGGGTGGCGGTCACCTAAAGGTGTGCTACTCACCCTACCGCCAAGTTTTCTAGGTGGTGTCGGGCACCTAGTAGTGTACCGCGCACCCTACCGACCTCTGTGTTTTTTTTTAATTCTGGCCATTTCTTAGCCTGTCGAGGATTGGCGGTGTACTGCGAGGTTGCCGCGACCTTGTTAACAAACTAGTAGCAAGGTCGGGGGTGTACCCCCAACAACTCAACTTTGTTCGATTTGCATGAAACTTTACCATCATGTTTAAAATACCTAATTGAGAATGTGGTGTAAGAAATTGATTTTGATATGTATTTGGCATAAATTACCTATTGAGGAGACTTTTGCTATGTTTGCCCAACATGTGAATTTTTTATTTTGAATCTTGTCATCTTAAAGCATATTATCATCATCTTTCACTGATTATATTACACATGTTCATATACACAATTGAGTTCTTAATTAATTGCACTATGCTTATGGAGCCTCTAGACCTTGATTGTGTCAAATGCCTTGACTTAACCCCATAATTCTATATTTCTCAAAATTATGGATATAATGGGAGGAATTGTAATATGGAAATTACAATTTAAGTGATTAAGTCCCGGATGGACTATTTTGCATGTGTTGGGGGAGTCGTGATCCCAATTGACTAACCTTTATTCCTGTCTTGTTGACAGATGCTGAGTGAAATTCTGTTAGTATTCAAAAAGGATAATTTACGTTGGTGAAACCTTGGATATGTTCCCGTGATAAAAAATAAGAGTGGGGATTGTGCTCATTAGGTCGCATCTCGTAGAAACTGTGGTGCACATGTAGAATAACCCCCAATTCTGGCCATGTATTTGGGGGATGGTTTTCATCTTGGATAACTAGGGCTTGGATATAGTGTGGGACATACACTATTAGAATGCCAAACAATATGCATATTGTATTTCATATGATTGTGCTTGAATCACATGTGGTGATTATATATATATATTGTTGTATGAGTATGCATTGCATTCATTAATAATTGAACCAATTTATCATATTACATTACACATCACTGCATATATTTTACAGAATACCAATATTCTATTTTTGTCTATGGGAATACCCATGGATATTAGATTTACCCTAATTCATTCTTAAATACTGTTTTGATTTGTTTATTTACAAGATAAGTGTAGCTTATGCTTTCAAGAAACCATATTTCAGGATCTATATATGAAGAGCAGTAGTACCATAATGATCAAGACGGAGGACAAGCATATGATGAAGACAATAGTTTTAATTAGAACATTAATGGATGATTTTAGTAGATTTTGTCATAGGATTTATTGCTTTTATATTTTTATTTGATTTTAGCAACATTAGGATCAGATTTGAGTTGTTGGAAGGATTTTGATTGAAGCATGAGACTATGAGTAGCTTATTTTCGTTATTTGTTTGATTGAATATTGTAAGGATTTTTTAATTCCATATTTTTATAATTATCTTAATGGATTTAATGGATCAGATTTGAGTTATTGGAAGGATTTTAATTGAAGCATGAGATTAGGAGTAGTTTATTTCCGCTGTTTGTTTGATTGAATATTATAAGGATATTTTTATTCCATATTTTTATAATTATCTTAATGGATTGAATGTGTTTGGCAATGTGTTGACTACCACTCCCATGTGGAATGAAGTGAGTTATATTTCAAATCTTTAGGATTATCTAGGTTTGGGATGTGACAAAGTTTGTATCAGAGCCTTAGTATTATGTTTTCAATCAATTCCAAAAGTTTTGGTGTGCTGATATTCCAAAAGTTATTGTGTACTAATTTTCAAAAGTTTTTGTGTGCTGATTGCTTTCTTACCTTACTCCTCTTACATGTTGGCTAACTTACATGGGAGGCAAATTACTTATTTCTTCTTTATGCAGACTTACTAATCATACCAATTTCAAAATGGCTGGTAGAAGAAGAGGTAACATGGGTGCTAGTTCGTCAGGTGGGGGTAATGATGACAATCAGAATCCTCAATTGGATGGAGTGTACCAAGCGTTAGGAGAGATGGCTTCAATGATGTGACAAGTGCAAGCTCAAGCTTAAATGATGCTACAACAAACAGATGCACAAAAAAAGAGCTGGACCATTGAGAAATTTAGGAAGCTTGGACCTACTGTTTTCAAAAGAACAATTGATCCGATGGAAGTGCAAGTATGGATTGACTCCTTAGAACATATATTCAAAGTTATGGAAGTGGATGAACAAGAGATGATTTGACTTGCTGTATTTATATTGGAAGGTGGAGCAAGAAGGTGGTGGAAATCTACTTTGGAGATAGTGCAAGTTCAAAATTTGGAAGATTTTAAGGTAAGATTTTACTTGGAATATTTTTCTAAAACTGTTGGAATTGAAAAAGAGCTGGAATTCATGAAACTAGAATAAGGATCCATGACAGTTCCCTAATACATAGCAAAGTTCATGGAGTTATCTCAATTTGTCACGTATGTGGTTGATAAGGAAGAGAATTAGGCGTTTAGATTCGAGAGTGGACTAAGGCCTAAAATCAAGAGAAAGTAAATTGTTCGAGACTTCACCAAATATCATGAAGTAGTTTATTATGCTCGTAAGGTGGAAAGAAGTACGCAAGAGTTTCATAGGACTCAAGACCTAAAGACAGAAGGAACAACACTAGAGTTGAAGATTTCAGAAACTACCATAATCATGCAAATTTCCAAAAAATACGAAGAACGCAAGAACCAATGAACACTCAAAGCTTTGGAACTGCAACTATAAGGTGTTTTAATTGCAGAAGATTGGGACATCATCAAAGAGATTTTCGATTGCCAAGGATCCAATGGTAGAATTCATCACAAGAACAACAACAATTTGTGCCTAAGCTTCATTACCAATAGAATCAAAAACTAGTACAGCAACAACAACAATCGAAAGGGAATAAGAACGAAGTACCACAACAGCAGCAACTTCAACAAGGGAAGATCTACGCTTTGGAACAGCAATAAGGTTAAGTTTTTGAAGGTACTAGTTGAGTCTTTCATTTTAGCAGGAGTTTGATTCGTCACTGTAATACATTCAAGGTAAGTATCTACAACTTTTCTAACCGGGTAAGCGAATTTCAAGGACGAAATTTTCTTAAGGAGGGTAGATTGTAATAACCTAAAATAAATCCATAGGGTTAATGGTTAATTAATAAAATAATAGGGAGTAATTTAAAATTTTAGCAATTTAGCTCGTTAGTTTGACTTTGACCTATTGTGATTGGTGGATTGTGTTATAGAAAACTAAATGCAACATACACAATCATAACTCTCATAAGTTGTAATGAAGGGCTAGGATTTCGTAGAAATTCTTAATCGAATCTAATGGATGGAAATTAATAGGAGTTAACACTAGTTCTAATTTAGTTAGGATTCACAAATTAAAAGAGGATTAATATTAACTCAACCAAAACTAGAACACTTAATCTAATGGTTAGAATTAAGTAGGACTTTAACAATCTAATCTAAGGACTGAGATTTAAAACATGTTCTAAATTGTCGCGGCCCAAATCCGAGATATGGGATCTCGAGGATTCCAAGGAACCAACCTTTGGATCCACCGTATGGATACGGATAAACAACCATAACATCAACCTTTACCTGGTTGATTCAGAGTCTCAATAGAATAATTACCTGCAGAAGTCTTTACAATTGAAACCATTGCTTAACCACAACTAAGTTAAGCATCAACCCACAAATAAGTAATCAAATATAGTATAGCCCAACCACAAACATGTTGAGCTAACAACCCATAATCCAAATAAAATAAACTGAATATCCCTATTACAGTTCACTACCCAAACAGGATCAAACCAATGTAATCAAAAACCATGAATACACCATTATGAAAATCAAGTACTGGAAATCAAAAGGATCTCTTCTCCAAACAACCACGTCAAACGAGCAGATGACCTATAGAGATAAGGATCAGCCGAAGCCCAGTCGAGAAATCCTACGGGACTACAATACCAACTTTTATGCATGTAAATCAACACAGTTCATTTCATGCATTTCAAATCATCACATACTACCACA
>JAUPMG010286223.1:0-17921 GCA_031762675.1 Pachysandra terminalis | reverse complement strand
TTCTATTTTAGATTTTGAATCCTAGTTAATTACTAACTTTGTTTTGTAGAGAATCCTTCTAATTGTGAGCTTTTAGACCTGAGCCATTAATTGGAGATTGGAATCTCTTGCAAGATCTTAACCACACATTCAACTTTAGAAGTTATGATTGTGTGTGTTGTAGCTTATTTTCCTAATTGTACAACCCACTAATCACAATCGGTCAAAAGTCAAATAACATAGCAGTTACTAAAAGTTTTAAATTAACCCCTAACTTTTTGGTATTTACACATAAGCCCAAAATTTACGTGAAATACGTAATTTGTATCCAACCCACTAATAGAGTCTATTTCGCAATATGTCAATGGGGTGAAGTCATCTCACTATCATAATTTTAGATCACATATGTTTTAAATAATGTGAAGGGTATCTATGTATATAAGTTTCAATCTCCCCAGTGTGAAATTTATAACATTAACATCATCACACGGTTACAATCAATCTTAACATGTCAAAATCCCATCCTATAATAAATTAGTTTGTTGGGAATTTTCATATGGTTACGTATTAAAGCAATTTAGGATTTTTGCCTTATATTTGATGTTCCTAATAAGAAAATTTTGAGTCCAAAGTTTAGGAGTGCCAATGTGTATATTCTTAAGTAATATAGTTGCCATGCTTATAGATTTCTAAATATCTATTTATCATTATGAAATAGATGTGATACTATAACTAATAACTCAACAACATCCACTTACTACTCTATGCATTTATCTCACAACTGATTTCATATTCCTCAAGTTATTTTGTTAATTGTTATCACTTAATAACTTAATATATCTACCACTACTATACACATGTTAAGTCACATACTTTGTTCAAATAATTAATATTACAAATATTTAATAACACTATTGAATTATTATTCATAACATTATTACACTATTTGGTCACACACTCAGTGCCACAATGACACACTCACACGTCGTAGGATCATTAATATAATTATATCCTATTTCTTCTCGTGTGCCTTAACCCTAGTTGTGTAACCATATACCTATTGCATTCTTAGTCACACATTTATATTCTTACCTTATTTAGTATTACCCCCATACTCAACAATTTAACTTCCTTCTTTTATGTATTCTAATATTCAATATGTATACTTACACTTATGTGCAATCCTTTAGTTACTTATCATGTATTTTACATACAAAGTTTACTTACCATCTATATAATGCAACACTATAATTAACAATCTACACTTCATAAGCTTATATTATATTTTCATACACTCACGCCTTTCGTTTTCAGGTAACATGTACTATTTACGATATATTTTATTTCACATTTATAGTCCATACCAAGATAATTTATTTTGTACATTTCGTAATAATACCTACATTCGTTCTTGTTTCATATTCAATTATACTATGATTTCTTACAAAATCATTACTATTCATTAGTGTTCAATTCATTATTAGTTTTATACACAAATTAAGGTATGATTATTCATTACTCGATTAATGTATACACATACAATTTCATTATTTGATCTCTTATTAGTCCTTACGACACCATTAGTTATAATCATTTACATGGTTCTAGACTCATGGTAATATGTTTACAAACAACACCCTCAAAGTATATAAATAACGTGATATCATTTATCTTATAATATTAGACATATTTTCCATAAAAAAATTATTTCAATTCGAGGTATATAATTTAATTAGGTGGATACTTAGTTTCATTTGGTTGTTGAGTCGGGCCCGGTTAGAACTTAAAATAAGTTCTCTAGTCTAGATCTAATTAAAATCTCAATCGTACCATATAAAATTTTAATCACTACAATGATTAAATATTTTATACACTTATATTTTCATTGTTTACTCTTTTATTTGTGTACATGTCTAATTCCTCTCTATTTTCAAGGAATTTGATTCAATGCATTTACAACTGCATTGTCTCCAATTTCTGGAAAATAACTTTTTTTAGTATCATAATTAATTTTATAGCCATATCAATCAACCTATTTTAAGTCTTTAATTATCATGTCTTTTAAAAACAATGTAATCCAATATACTCATCATAAATGTCATCCTTATAATGCACTTCTAGACTTTTCAGAAGTAATGGTACCCCTACTCCAAATTGTCTATCCAGCATTACTAGGAACTATATTCGCCAAGGCAATCCTCATTCCTTACATTCACATCCTATCTACCTAATTCCTTCTTAGTCACTAAATAACACTTTATATTCATAACATAAGGCTATAAGTTCATTGAGAATTGTTTCTACACAAGTATATTCATACATTATTTATGGCATTGCAAGTACACTATTCAAGGCATCCTACTCTAGATCGAGCAGTTAACACATAATACTTAGTAATCAACACGCAATTCCTTAACTGTGATTCCTAGGCTGATGTGTCTCTATGTCTAACGTTTAATAGTTCTATACAAACATATTCACACATATCACATGTAAGCATAGAAGGCACACCACTCCAATATAATCACACAATGTCAAGCAATTTTGAAGAAGCACTCAGCACACAATTTATGACATTTCACAAGGAGTACACACCATAGAACAATCACGGCATTCACAAAACTCAGCAAACCAGTCATGCATATACACCAAAAAATTTCATGTGATTCCTAGTTTGATATGTTTTTAAGTTCTCATCCTAGGATTTCATTAGCTCTAGAGTCTCTTGATTCACATCTTACAACAATCATAACAAGTAGTCATACAATTCACGTTAGGCATACACACACAACACAGAACACTTCACATGTACACACAGCACTCAATTCAAATTATTTCACACAAGGTCAAGCAATTCATAAGAAGCATTCAACACATAATTCATACATGTGAATCCTAATGTTTACTTCTAGGTTCTCTTCACCCTCTGATACCAATTTTTCACGCCCCGAATCCGAGATATATAATCTCGAGGATTTCCAAGGGAATGACCCTTGGATCCAAACCATGGATGTGGCCAAACCAATACAACCAACTCATGGTCCATCAATGTATACTCTAATCAGTGGAAGTCTTGTCGAATTTAAAGCCTTTAACTGTAATTCAACTAACCATAAACAAAATCCAACTATAATCAATGTTTACATTATTCCTGCTCACTCGGGGTCAAAATAGAAAAATAAAAAATCTGTAAATTCAAATGGCAACTCATAGTTCTTAAGGTTCCAACGGTTTTATTCACATCCTTCTAATGTCTCCAGTCCTGGTTCCATCATCACTCTAGGGATCCACCTGTTTCAATATAGGGATGAGCTTGGAGGCTTAATAGCAAAAGTCCCAAGCAACTACAATAACTACCTTCATAATCATATGATAAATCATACAATTTCATGCAAGTCATACCAAACACTTACTGTAATAACCCAAATAAAACAATAGGGTTAATGTGTAAATAATAGAAGATTAGGGGTTAATTTAAAATTTTAGTAAGCTGTTATGTTTGACTTTGAATGATTCTTATTGGTGAGTTGTACTATAGGAAACTAGGTGCATCACAAACAATCATAACTTCTTAAGTTATGACATGTGGCTAGGATCTTGTAGGAACCTTCAATATAAAATTAAAGGCTAAGATTTAACAAAGCGTTAGAAATAACTCTCTATTAGAAAGGATTCAAATTAAAATAGTAACTAGATAATTAAAAATAGGAAACTAAATCAAAGGTTTAGAATTATAAACAACACCTTATTACAAAGAAAACAAATTAGAAAGTAACCAACTGAAACTAGAATATTAATCCAAGGGCTGAGATTCGAATGACCTAATCTAAGGGTAGAAAAATAAAGCTTCTAAATTCTATAGTAATAAGTTCCTAAGAATCTATATAAGCACTAGGCCTTGGGAGATGGATCCATTGCTTGAAGAAGAAGAAGAAGAAGAAGAAGAAGAAGAAGGTGTGATTCTCAAACACCAACCATCAAACAAGGTAAGTATTCAAGTAAAACACTATTTTTGATTTAATTAGGAGTACATGTTATATTCTTTGAGTATGACATAAGGTACTATTATTTATTTATTCATAAGGATAGCCTTAAACATGATTTTCTGGGTTTGATTAGCATGATGTGATTAAGTTGATTCAAGAATGGTTTATGTAGAGAAATCATTGGGGTTTTTATGGATTATTGAGTTAATTAATGTTGTTAGATAAGTTGAATGGTTTATGTAGAGAAATCATTGAGTTTTGTGTGGATTATTGAGTTAATTAATGTTATTTGATAAGTTTTGTGATAAAAGGATGAAATGAAATGAAAAATAGGAAGTTTGGGTGAAAAAATGACGTTCGGCAGACCCCTCGGTATACCGAACGGTATACTGAAAATCACACAGGACATTCTGCAGACCCTTGGTATACCGAAAGGCATACCAAACCAAACTCTTAGCAAAACAGGTCCCTGGTTGAGCTGCCAAAGGACTTTCGGTATACCAAAAGGTGTGCCAAGGCCCACAGACAACTTTTTAAGCCACTGGTTGAGCAGCCAAAAAGACCCTTCGGTATACCGAACCAACCGAAGAAATTGATGAGCTTTGAGTCGAATTGTCGAGGAAGATCGGTATGCCAAAAGGTCTACCAAACCACCTGAAGACCATGCTCCGCAAACCTAAGGGGAGATCCTCCGTATGCTGAAAAATGAAAAAGTGGTCCGAATGACCTCAAATTATACATGCACATCTAAAATAAATAATTGGGATTGTCTATGATGTTAGAATTTGAATTTGATGATCTATTTGTATTTAAGACATGTTTAGGTGGAACTTTGATGTTTGCTGGACATGTGATATTTTGATATGAATGCCCATAGTTCCTAAACTCATTGTGATCATGTTAATTAGTTCAAAACACACTTGCTCATACACATACTTTGATTGCTTAGTTACTGAGCACATCTCACTTGCGTATCGTTAACTATGTAGCTTCATGACCATGGATGGTTTGAATGCCTTGAAATTGACCTTGATTCCATACATTTGAAATACATGACTATTATGAGAGTTATTAAGATCTGAAAATCATGATATGGTGAGGATTTCCAAGTGAACGAACTTTATGTGTTGAGGGACTAGCTATCCTAATATATCTATGTTGATTCTTGCCTCATTAGGCAAATGCTTGTCTTATGGGCAAAAGAAGAGTGAAAAACTATTCACAATTCTAATTAAATATGATTCCCTGAGGAGATTTCACATTTGTGATGCCTTGGATATTTTCCCTTGATAAAAAATAAGTGGGAGGATTGTGCCCTCTAGGTTGAATCCCCTAGAAACTATGTTGCGCACATAGAATAATCCACTATCATGGCCTTGTATGGGGGAGATGGAATTCACATTGGTGAGACATCTTGGATTGTTGTTATTGGATCCGGTGGGAACCTACTATATTCGAATACTAAACAGCACACATGTTGCATATCATTTGTTTGTCTTAGATCACACTTGGTGATTATACTTGCTAATTGCACAGCATTCATTACATTAATTAATAATTGAACTCATGCATATTTCAGCACATATCCTTTGATTAAATTGTTTATTTGATTTATGGATTACCATTGAAAAGTGGCATTGTCCCTACTTCAATCTTAAATATTGTTGGACTTGTTTATTTATTGAGCTAAGTGTAGCTTACGCTTTCAAGCAACCAAAATTTCAGGACTTATAGATGAGGATGATATGGATTATGGTGGCCAAGCGGGAGGAAAAAGTTATGAAGAAGCTACTGATTTTATTGAAGAAGCTAATTAAAGATTATCTTAGCTATTATAGTAGGATTCATACCTTAGCTTGATGATGGCTCTTGTTAAGCCATATTTTTATAGGAGTTTGTTTGAAGCATGAGATTAAAGGATTAGTAATTTTATTTCCGTTGTGTTTTGTTTGAATTGATGTAATGGTTTGATATTTAATATATTTTCCAGAATTTTTCTAATATCTTAAATGAAATTTCATGGTTTGACAATGAATTGACTACTACTCCCATGTGGAATGGGATGAGAGTCGTGTTTTAAACTTCATAGGGATTCCTTTGAGATTTCTAAGGTTTGGGATGTGACACTTATAACCTTAGTCATGTAATCATCTCAGTTATGAAATCAACATCATTATTATCATGTCATTATACTCATTTACTTACCATCACAACTATAACATAAAATCCACAAATCATAATTCACCTCATTGTCATGTCAGTGTACTCACTTATATACCTTTACAGTTATAAAGATACTCAAATAGTTCAAATATCAATGTCCTCATGAACTCTGTCATGATACATGCATAAACACACCTGTTCTGATACGAATGCCCTCATGAACTCTGTCATGAAACACACACCATCTCACAAGGTTACCAAATCTCATAGTTCCATTTATACGATGATCATTCCTTTTTATCACTTACCATTCAAGTCACACACGACAACCAATCAACAAACCACATATTATACTATAACCCAAGTAGCAGTCACACATCACACCACAATCAATGTTATTCATGCAGATGATCACACCAAGAGCACACAGATGATGAAATAACACTCACAGACATGGATGCAATGCTTATGATGAGATGAAATGATGCAAGGAATGCAGAGGAGTGTTAGGCCAAGCTTAACCATGAAATCAATACCACATCTCCTCTAGGAAACTCTATCCCAGGAATGTGTTTAATCAACCACAACAGTCCCTATTATCTAAAGAGTATTGAAATCTCAATACTTTTCTTTTAGGGGATACTGACCCAAGGTAGAAGTCCACCCTGTTTCCATTTCCTTTTAGGGGATGCTAATTAACTCAAGGTAGAAGTCCACCTTGTTTTCATTTCCTTTTAGGGGATACTAACCCAAGGTAGAAGTTCACCCTGTTTCCATTTCCTTTTAGAGGATGCTAATTAACCCAAGGTAGAAGTCCACCCTGTTTTCATTTCCTTTTAGGGGATACTAACCCAAGGTAGAAGTCCACCCTGTTTCCATTTCCTTTTAGGGGATACTAACGCAATGAAGAAATCCACCCTCCACAAAAATCTCAGACAGAACTGATCTAAAGTCACTCTCAAACATTCATTACCAGTGAATGCATCTAGCATCACCCACAAACGCACCACAGCTCACAAACACATCACAATTCACAGGGCTCCATATACCATACACCATCAAACTCTCACGCTTTGACTATCATTCATCCTAACATCATACAATATACCTTGTCTCATATTATACTCGCTAGAAACCACATCATAACACACCGTACATGGTCAGAATCTACAGCAAACTAGGGTAATTAGTATCTTTTGTTGCACATAATCTTACACACACATAATACACACAAACCAACACCACACCCAACACAAAAACATCAAACCCATGCTATCCACCAAAATTGGTACACTTTGGAGCTTGGTAGATAGATCGGTGCGACTGTGGGTCCTGCTGAGGGTTCTCGGTAGATGAGCTCGGCAGCTGCCGAAGCTCGGTGGAAAGGGCAGTGAATTTGGGGGTTCGGAAGATGGGCTTGGCACCTGCCGAAGGTTTATTTCAGCCCAGATTTTGCAGATTTTTCTAGGGCTTCGTGCCCAACTTCAAACAACCTCAAATTCATACTTTTCGCATATAAAAATCATGGATTATACTACCATTCATCAATGTAACATGTTATACCCAAAACCTAATGTCTAAACATGAATCCACATATTAGATCTCACACAAATCTCATGATTCAAAACACATATATCTATGTTATCATCTCAAAGAACATATATCAATATAAACATGGTTCATTCACACATTTACATAAAAAAATAAGGAATCTAGATGCTCATCCGAAGAAATTCATCATAATCATATGAACATAACTACCGTAGAAACCATGGAAATTCCTACCTCTCTTCCTAATTTTTTTCTGCAAATCTTCCGCACCTTGGATCACCTATCAATCCTCTCATAGCAGCCTTTCTTCTTCCTTTAGATCTCCCTTCGCTTTTCTTCATTCTCCTCTCTTTTGCTTAGCCTTATCTTCTCCTTTCTCTTCAATCAAAAACCCAGACCTCCTTTTTCCTCTCTCCCCTTTCTTAGTTGTGTGATACAAGGCAAGGGAAAGTGGTTGTGGGAAACTTTCGCACAATCCCACGTACCCTATTTAGAAGGTGGAGGTAATTATGATTCCCTTTCCTCTAACCAATACCTTCATTCAAATTCAAATCTTTAATTGCTCTAGATTACCCCTTGGGACTTGGTCATATGACCACTCCATCCCCATTGACTCACACGTCCATTCATTAACCCTAATCTCCTTGAGAATTAAAATTACATAACTGACTCCAATATCTTTGATATTAACATAATGGTCCATATAGTTTTTTGTTACTACAATTAAGTACTAGTTCAGTTAATTCGACACACAACCCTTTATAACTTGTCACAAGAGACTATTATTGCTAATTGTAATTAAATTATATTAATTATAATTTAAAGACACGGATCCCTACATTGACAGCTTCACCAAGCTATATGAAGCAACCAAAATAGCAGGTGCTTCTCTTCCCTACATTGAGATAAAAGGGAGAGAAGAAGCGAGTTCTTGATGGGACTACGAATAAGCTGAGAAGTCCTCTTCGAAGAAGAGTAAGACAAACAACAAGGGGAAACGGACACCGCCTCCTGAGGTAACATGTTCCCTAGCTCAGTTGGATGCCTTGCTCGACGGGTAGATTACGGATGGCCATATTTCTCTTTCTAATATTAAAAATGAGCCTTCGGAGGCAGATAAGTAGTCTTCCAAGTATTGCAAGTTTCATCACAATACTAGGCATACCAAATATTAAAAATGAGCCTTCAGAGGCAGATAAGTAGTCTTCCAAGTATTTCAAGTTTCATCACAATACTAGGCATACCACCTTCGATGGTTATGCTCTGCAAAAGTTGTTCCATGTTAGATTGGCTACATAAGATATTGATCTCGCGGATGCAACTATGCATACTAATCGTCTCCCACAACAAAAGGGGAAAGGAAAAGAAGTGGTGCGCATGTTTGCCACTCCCATGGATGTTGAGTATGATCTGAATGCTAAGCTGAGTAGTGATCTGCGAACAACCACAAACTTCTAGATGTTCTTTGAGGATATGCAATTCATTCCTGAAATGTGTAATGATGCCACTTGAGCATTGTTTTCCCTCATTGAGAAGCATCACTACGAGTGCTATAGTGTTGATGTTGTTGTCCATTACACTCTCAGACTCCACAAGACTACCATATATTTTCTGGAAGAAGACATGATGGCTCATGTTGAAGACCATAACAAACCTCTATATTTTAATGCTACACTTCAAGGTGTTGACATTCGAAGGGCCCTTGTTTATAATGGATCCTCAATGAAACTTCTACCTCTTCGTATATTATAGGCAATCGGAGTCTCAAAAGATAGGATCATTCCTGAGACAATCTGAATTATGGGATTCGATACTCAATGGCAACAAACTCTTGGGCACATCACGCTCAAAATTCAGGTTGGACCCTTCAAGTTTCTTACATTGAGTCATGTCATTGATGATAAGGCTATATTTCTCATATTACTAGGAAGACCTTCATCGTACCATATCAGTTCCCTCTTCTTATCATCAATGCCTCAATAGAATTTGGAATGGAAAGGTAGTCCGGATAGCGGCTAATCCTTACCCTTTTGATAAGTCTGAAAGATACTTTGCTGCGGCTGCTCATTATAATGGCTTCATCCCAGAGGGCGCATGCCAGGTTGCTAGACTAGAGGGGAAGCCACTCCCTTCATGGACATTGTTGAATTCTGTTACAAACCCTTTTGCTTCTACCCTTGGTCCACTCCGTGTTTCTTGCAACAACAAGAGATCCTCAAAAGCGAGATGCATTCGAGTAGACTCTCGGATGGTAGGTTTGTATATAGATTATGACAATCACAATGGGCTTTATGCGCTAATACATCACAGCGTCCTCCTAAAGCATTGTTGACAGAAGCTTCACAATTTAAACTTGAAAAAGCCCCGTAACATCTGTAAGATGGTGTTAAGGTTGTTCAAGAATAGATGGACGAAGTTGATCTTGGAGATGGCCCAGATAATAAAAGATCTATTATGATATGTGCTAGTATCGATCCTGCGTAGAGGCAAGCCTTCATATCATTGCTCAAACAGTACAGAGACGTTTTTGTCTATAAATATGAAGATACATAGGGTCTTGATCCTCAACTTGTAACTCATAAGATCCATGTCTTGTCTGAAGTATACCCTATCAAGCAAGTTGCTCGAACCTTCAGACTAGACATCGAGTTACAAATCAATACTGAAATTGAGAAGCTGTTATAGGCAGGCTTTATCAAGCCTATTCAACACCCCTTTTGTTTAGCAAATATTGTCTATGTGAAGAAAAACAGTGGACAAATTTGTTGTTGTGTTGACTTTCGAAATTTAAATAAATCCTGCCCGAAGGATGATTTCCTCTTCCAAAATGGATATTCTTGTTGATACTACCACCAGAAATGAGATGTTCTCATTCCTAAACAGATTCTCTTATTATAACCAAATTTACATGGCCCCTCATGATGTTAAAAAAACTGCTTTCAAAACTCTTCTAGGTAATTTCTACTATATAGTCATGTCCTTCAAACTTAAGAATGATGGTGCTACTTATCAAAGGAACATGACTGTTGTTTTTCATGATATGAACCATAAGGGGGTTAAGACTATGTGGCTAACTTGGTTATAAAGTCAAAGAAGTAGTAAGATCATCATATTGCCTTCGAGAAAGTATTTTAGAGGTGTCGAATGTACAATCTAATGATGAATTCAACTAAGTGTGCCTTTGGAGTTTCATCTGGGAAATTCCTTGGATTCATTGTTCACAGTGATCCTACGAAGGCTAAGGAAGTTATTAAAATGAGTCATCCCCAAACTTTGAAGGAATTGAAATCATTTCTTAGACGAGTTTCTTATATCTGAAGGTTCATTCCTGAACTTCCAGCTTATATTTCTCCTTTCATGCCCTTATTAGAGAAGGATAAACCTTTTCTATGGACTAAAGAGCATAAAGAAGCTTTTAAAAAGATAAGCAAGTTTTTTTCCCATCCTCATACTATGGTGGCTCCGATTTGAGGGAAACCTCTCTGAATGTATCTTGCCATTACAAATCAGGCTATAGGTGGCTTACTTGCCCAAGAAGATGAAGAAGGAATTGAGAGACCCATTTATTACATAAGTCGACTTCTGCAAGGAACCGAAACCAAATATCAAGAGTGGATAAGTCATGTTTGCCCCTCGTACACATGGTGAATAAACTAAATAATTATCTACATTCACATTCTATTCACCTAGTCACTTGAGGAGATCCAGTGAAGTATTTGTTATCTCAGCCTATCCTCTTTGGAAGACACATCAAATGGCAATTACAATTAGCCCAATTTGAGATTATTTGTGAGACACCTCAAGCTATTAAAGGAAAAGATGTAGTTGTCTTCTAGCAGCCCTCCCCATCTACCGAGAACAAGTGACTTCGAGAATGAGGTATTTTTATTTCTGAGGAAGAATGACATATGAAATTCGATGGATCCTCTAACTCACAAAATGCTAGAGATCTCCTTCTCCTTCAAGATCATTTTTTCCTACACAAATAACAGAGCAGAATATGAAACCCTACTCATTGATCTTACACTTGTTCACCAAATGAAGATTCAAAGGATTCAAATATCTAGTGATTCTAGTCGGATCATTTCTCAAGTAAATGAGGAATTCACAGTTAAAGACCTTGACTTGGCTCCCTACAGAACACCAGTACAAGCTCTCCTTCGTAGATTTTCAAGATATTCTTTGATTCATACAATGAGAAATAAGAACATGCATTATGATGCATTAGCCAATTGGGAAGTAGACTTCATATGGATCTTGATACGGCTACCTTAGAAGTCATTCAAAAGTATACTCCTTCTACTCAACCCCTCAGAGTGATGAAGAGCATATTTCAGAGACAGACTGGAGGTATCATATTTGTCAAGATCTTGACAATCTCTCCTATTATAATCCTCTTACTTCCTTCAAGATTTCGATGAATTTTTCCAAACTAGGTAAATTTCTCTATTATAAAGGGGTTAATGGAGCTCTGTTCAAATGTCTTGGACTGAAGGAAGCTGTAGAAAGACTACAGGCTATGCATCAGGAGGCTTGTGGTCTTATGAACTCAATTCCTCTATACAGAAGACTTTAGAGGTCTGATGTTTGCTAGCCTTCAATGGCATTTGACGCTGTCAAACTGTAACTATATTGCGCAAAGTATTAAGAACCACTTGATGTAGTGGAAGCATTCCCCATCCATGTTCAAATTGATTGGAGGGAACCTACATCAAGTACCTTCAAGATAGAGTTCTACCTTAAGATCTCTTTGAAACAGTTCTGCTTAAGTGAAAAGTTATGAGATTCTACATGAAGCAGTGAGAATTATATAGAAGAAATTTCAGTCATTCTCCTTTGTGATGTTAGGTAATCATGATATTTTCATTGTCCTTCGAGAAGTTCATGATGGGATGTGCGGAGCCCACCAAGGAAAAAAAAACTGCACAAACACTTGCAAGATCTAGGCTACTATTGGCCTACAGTAGAAGTTGACACGTCTAGTTTTGTGAAGAAGTGTGTTAGATGCCAAATTCAGGACATTGTCACACGAAAGGCCTCTCATGAGATGCAATCATTCATTGCTCCCTAGCCCTTTCACACTTGGGGGTTGAATTTGATTGGTCCTATTCATCCTAATAGAAAGAGGGAACACATTTGGATTTTGGTGGCTATGGAATACTTCACAAGATGGATTGAAGTTGTTCCACTTCGAAGAGCCAATGGCGCATCCGTCGCTCAAAGACAATATCATCACTCGATCTGGTGTCTGTCGAAGGATTATTTCAGACAGTGGGACTTCTTTTGTCAACAGAACAGTTTGAGAGCTGACATCCTTTCATAGGATTGACCATGTTAAGTCTACTCCCTACTATCCTTAAGAGAATTCTGAAACTAAAGCATAAAACAATACTCTGATCAAAATCCTAAGCAAGTTGGTCTATGATCAGCCCTCACAGTGGAACGAATTCCTAGCTCCATTCTATTGGCCTATCGACTAACTAACCACAAAGCAGTCAATGTTGCACCTTTTCTCTTCTATATGGGTCAGAAGTTGTCCTACCAGTCAAACTACATGTAGCTTCAGCTAGGATTATAGATGTAAATAGGTTATGCCGCCCGTGGGCCCTGCCCGGGCCTAGTAAGGGCGGAGCCTAGGCACGACAAGGCATACCACGTGGCGTGCCGAGCATGGCACAACTCATAAGCCGTGCCCGTGCTAGGCTTCACTTTGGAGCCAAGCGTGTCGTGCCTACCTTTTATGAATTGCTGGATTGATCCGTTATGTTGATTCTTCTCCCTCTTCAATTGTTCTTCACTAACTCTTGGCGTTTACGGTTTAGGGCGGCTAGATCTCATCTCCCTAAAGCTCCCCACGTTTTTCTAATATCTCCTAGGTTTAGATTGACCTAAAAGTCTTATTTGTATAATGTTAGGTGTTAGGAACCACCTAGAGTCCTAATACAATTAGTATACTTCTATTTTTGGCTTCTAGAGAATCCTATCACATCTTTAAATCCTATTTTATAGCACTTATTATTTCTACAAGAATTACAATGTAATTTAAAGCCCAATTAATATTTTGGGTCTTAAGAGAACACTTTAGGCCCAATAAGCCACTTAACTTAGTTAATTAAAGCTCATAACTAATTACTTAAACACTCATTGATTCAATTAGGCCCAATTCCTTTAAATTAGGCCCAAGACAAATAAAATAAGGCCAATGCAAATTAATTAAGCCTCAAACGATATATTATGCTAAAATGTGTGATCCTACAAAGTCCTCATACAAATAACCCAATTTAAAACACTTTGAAAAAAAAAATTCAACGTGTTACAATCTACCCTCCTTAAAAAGAATTTAGTCCTCGAAATTTAACATACCTTGTTTTGCTTCCCATTTTTCATTATCTTTTGACCTTAAAACATACACTCGTCCTTTAGGTGGAGATAATGTTGGCATGCCTCTTCCTTGAGATTGTTGTTGTTACATTGGAGTTTGTGTGTATTGGAGTTGATGTAGAATCTGCTTCCTCACTGGTACTCTACAATCTTTGATGACATGTCTCGTTCTACCATAGTTGTCGCAACATCTAGTATCCTTTCCATCTTGCGGTTGTGCTAGTGTTGAAGTATCCTCTCTCTATTGTCTTGATATGTAGACCTTTGTGATTATCCTGTACTTAGCTTTGCTTTCCTCTTGTTCTTTTCCTTGTAGTAGTCTTCCATGTCCTTCTCAACTCTTCTCACACAATCAATCAAATCGGCAAAAAGTGGTGAACCTATGGTTACTAATCTACTTCTAATGCTAGACCTTAACTCATTCTCATATTTGAAGGTTTTCCTAGATTCAACCACTACAACATAGGATGCAAACTGGGATAACTCTATTAATTTGGCTTCATATTTAGCTACATACACGGTTCCTTGTTCTAACCTCAAGAATTCTAACCCCATTTGGTTCCTCACACTAGGTGAAACATAACTCTCGAAGAACAACTCCTTGAATCGTTCCCAAGATATTCCCGTACCTGCCACATCTAGTTCCATCTTCCACCATCTACGAGCTTCACCTTCCAACATAACTCTAGAAGAATAACCTTATTCACCCTATAACACACTAAGACTGCAAATATTTTCTCCATATGATCTACCCATTCTTGAGCTTCTAAAGGTTTCGTAGTTCCTCTAAAAGTTGCGGGGTTTTAGCTTCTTAAACTGTTCTAGGAGTTTGTTGGGTTGTGCTACCACTGGGTTCTGAAACTAGAAGGACGTTGGTCATCTCTCCCAGAAATCAGTTCATTTGAACAATGTTGGGGTCTTGATCTCCCTCGTCTCCTTGATGAGCTATTATTGGTGATGTTCAAATCGATAAATGATTAATATACCAATCAGATGTCAATTAACCAATAACCACAATAAAAGGTTTGAACAACAACGGATTCGAGTAACTTGACCTGCACAAGTCTAAACCAAAAGGAAACCGTTCTAATACTGGGATTCCTTGTTAGATAGAATAAAACAAATAAGGAAAATAGAACAGTCAGGAATGTTCAGAAAGATCAACACAGGTAAGCTTTCGAAAGAAGACTTTTCTCAAATAGTCTCAGAAAGTTCAGAAAATGTGAGAATTGTCCAAAAGTTCAGCCGAGCTGCTCCTTTATGTGCACGATTGATCCTTTATAGGCAATATTTCCTCAGATCCATCACTTGATTGTTTAAAATGTATAATCAATACATTCAAAACGCCTTACTAAAGTATACGAATGTTTTGATTTGAATATTCAAAACGTCCGATCAGGTATACAAAACGTCCAATAAATGTACATAAAATGTTCAATCACGCACAAATGTGAGTTCCTACAGCTCATAAAGGACACTTATTATGCGTTATGCTTACTGTGGTAATTAAGTCCCTTGATGCGTCATGACCCACAGGGGTTTTGAAAGGACTAATCTCTCTGGTTCGCCATTCCTGAAAGTCTTTGTTTATGTCCCTTATATTTTAAGTAAATAACTTCAAGTTTATGAACCTCGAGAGATGATTGGATGTTAGAGAATGTTGTCTGAAAAAAATACGTAGCATTAAATTGTGATTTTGAGATGTCAAAATGGTCATCTCGAATATATATTAATATTATAATGCTTAAATAGTTAGTTCAAAATTCAGTTCGAAATGCTAAAATAATTATTTCAAAAACCAGTTTCGAGATGACCATCTCGAAAGGTAGTTCGAGATGGCAAGATGTTATTCCGAAGACAGTTCAAAATTTTAATATTTATTTCGAAATACAATTTTGAAATAGTTATCTCGAAGATCTTTTTCAAGATAGCAAAATGGTTATTTCGAAGATAGTTAGAAATATTAACTTTGAAATGACTAATTGACCCTCTCGAAGTGGCTATCCTTAAATTACTTTTTATAAAGTGATTGATATCTAATTTTGCATTTCTTTCTTCACAAAGGATCGAAGGATACTTCTAACCCTCGCGAAGTTTCCCAAATATATGAGTTTATGAAATGATAATGGTGGTTTATCCATCACAAGTGGACCCTTGATTAAATAGGCTTCCAGGGGTTATCCTAACATAGGTGAGCCCTTAAAGAATGTTGGTTTGAGGGGTTATCCCAACACAGTTTGACCCTCGAAATATGTCAATTTGAGGGGCTATCCAAACACAGGTGGACCCTCGAAGGATGTTGGTTTGAGGAACTATCCCAACCCAACATGACCCTCAAAACAGTTCGATTCGAGGAGCTATCTTGTCACGCCCCAGATCCCGTAACCCGAATCCCTAGGCGGGATGGAACGGATCACGAGGCGTAACCTTCAGAATCCATTTCTGGACCGCGGATTGACACATCATAACCAAAGTGAGGATGCAATAAAAGTTTAATTTTTTATTCGTCACCAAAGTAGTGGAAGCAAATACATCATAAACTGAAATAAGATCTAATCAAATGGCTTCAGAAGAGCCTTATTACATCTCAAATGAAACAACCATGTTTGTACAGAAATAATTAAAGAGAACCGAAACAAGTAAATCATCAAGGACTGCATATGTCCATCATCAATATCGACCTGCAACATGAAGGTTGCGTGAAGTTTGAATACTTAGCAAGCATGATCCAGTCAACAAATTATACATCATACATGACAGGAAACCAGATAAAAACGATAATACAATAGAAATCAATAGCATGTGATATGATATGAGTATGATGCAAGGATGATCAAATAGATGGCCTAATGTATGCTCAATCAAGATAATGCAATGCGATGTGGTTACGCCTATGCTTATATGATTTGTTAAGTCCCCCTCATTGCAGCTTCACCACGATTTCGGGCTCTGTGTCCCAGGAACATCCGGCTATTCCGTCTTCGATCTGGGCGCTAACCCATGGTTCAAAGCCCACCATATGCTGATTTAGAGTGTACAATACCCAAGGTTCAGTCGACCTTATGAACCAACTATAATTCATAACTTATTCTGTAGGACTTTCAACCCAAGGGATTAGGCAACCATGTCTTTCCACCAACCGGGCATACTTAACAGTTCACATTAACACAGTATGAATGTACTCTCCTATGGAACTTGGATGAAAGATCCCCTCAGAAGCTATACACGCGTCCATACACGTGAATAATCCATTGAGACCCATGCTACACATTCCTATGATGTCAAAACATAATTATACTAAAGGTCTCAAATCTATCCTCACCTAAGTGTTGACCAACTGAGGAGTGTGTCTAATAGGTTCCTCATGCTAACGGCAACAAGTAGGTTACAGTCATTGCAGGCACTCGATCCTAGACCCCACTTGATCCCATCTATAAGCACTAGTAATCCCAAACCTAAAAGACATCCAAGCCCTCATTGCACTGGGTTGCTGTCTCTGTGCATTTGCGCTCGATCGCAATGCACTGCGATCGATCACATACATGCGCTCGATCGCACTGAGATCAATCGCACTTTGTGCTCGATCGACTATCTCTGCAAACAGTGACACAGAGGTCACTTCTGCTCTGATTTACTGGTTTCTTATAACGAGGGTTCCTCGTTGGACATAATAACATATCTAGTTCAAATATTAATCAAGCCTACACATCTTTATGCTATGGAATTCATGAATAAAAACCAATTCAAATCTCTACACAACGATTATGTATTTCAGCAACTTCATAAAGAAAACAGAGTTATAAACTATCATACAGAAAATTCGAATCCACATGATTCGACTAAATCAAGTCTGCATATATA
>JAUPMG010286213.1:0-17922 GCA_031762675.1 Pachysandra terminalis | reverse complement strand
TGGACGGACATTTGAGGGTACTGTAGTGAATGCTGATTTTCATTCTGACATTGCTGTTGTAAAGATTGAATCTAAAGCTCCACTACCAGCAGCCAAACTTGGGTCATCGTGTAAGCTTCATTCTGGGGACTGGGTGGTAGCTATGGGTTGTCCACTTTCTCTCCAAAATACTATTACAGTTGGTATTATCAGGTACTCAAAATGAATTGTCAGACTTTTTTTTCTTGAAAGTGGATAAATTGTTTAATTCAATTAATAAGCGCTTCAGCCTTTCCCCAAATGTGTTTGTTGCTCGTATTAACACCATGTTTTCTTTTTCTTGCTCATGATAAAATCTAAAAGTAGGCGACTGTACTGTGTGGTAATCATTGTTTAGTGAATGTGAATCCTTACTGATTGGCTGTTGTTCCTTATTTCTCTATTTCTTTTATTCTAGTTGCATTGACCGCAAAAGCAGTGATTTGGGTCTTGGAGGAATGCGGAGAGAATATTTACAAACAGATTGTGCAGTCAATGCGGTAATATTTACTTTTTTATGCATTTACAAGAATAGGGTGTGGTAAAAATCTCTCTTTTTAAAATCCTACGATTCAGTGTTGAATTGTATGATATGATTTCACCCTAAATTGATTTAAATCAATGAAAAAAATTGGTTTATGTTTGAAAGGATCCTGAAATCTTATTTCTTTATTGTGCCTTTATTGTTGTAGGGAAACTCTGGAGGACCCCTTGTCAATCTTGATGGAGAAGTTATTGGAGTCAATACCATGAAAGTATTAGCTGCTGATGGTTTGAGTTCTGCTGTTCCAGTCGATTCGATCTCCAAAATTATAGAGCACTTTAAGAAAAATGGGTATGTTCTTTTCCTTTGCTTGCTTGATTTTAAGAATTTAGAATTACATAGTTCCTTTGCATCTCTGGCTTTCGTTCCTGTATCTATATTGTCTATCTGTATGTATGTATATGTTCCCACACCTTCTTAACCTATTGTCTTAATTTTATCTCCTAGTACGTCTACTCCTAACCACTTTTGGATATGTTCAATTGTTGATTCATTACCTTATCTTCTATAGTTTTTCACAAACATCGCAACATCCTATCAATATGTTGCTTCTTTGTTGCCCAACATTTTGCTCTATATCGTAGTTGATCTTATAGCTACCCTATAAAATTTTCCATTAAGCTTGAATAGAATATGTTGATCACATCGCACTCTTGAATTGCTTCTCCACTTAAGCCAACTCTAGTTCTATGATCCACATCTATCACCCTTTTTATAGATAATTGATCGAGATAATGAAATTTCTTACTTCCGGGAACCATTTTGTTCTTAATTCTTACTATTGCTTCAACCCTGCTGCCGTTTGTACTTTAGTTACACTCCATATAGTCGGTCTGGACTTTTTTTGAATCCTTTTGATCAAGGTATCCCTCTATAATTGTAATTTTGCATTTACTCTCTCTCTCTCTCTCTCTCTCTTGTTTGGTCCATTAAAACCATAGCTTCTACTAATCCTTAATAACTATGGAGTTTTCTTCATTTCAATGAAGGAGCAGTAATGGGTGGAGAAGTGTCATTAATTGTGAAGGACAACCTGTGGGAATCATAGAAAGTGACACGGCCATGAGGAAGGAAAATGTCCAATAGGATGACAATGGATTATAAAGACTATAGTGACAATATATCCTTAAATTTTCGCATTCATGAAATTTGGTATTTTATATTCATATTGATATGTTCATTTATTTATGGTGATGTAAATGCGTGTATCGTTCTTTATAGTGGTGTTTATGTATTGTACGTCACTGGACTGAGTTGTCATCTTATATGTGCACTATTTAGTTTATGTTTGGTTTTATTGCCGGATGCTGACATCCAATATCTGGAAAAGAATCATCCTAAACTAGTTGCACTTGACAGTATCTCTATGTAATCGATAAGAGTAATTATTGTGGGTTATATTATGGAGCAGGAGAGTAGTTCGACCTTGGCTTGGACTGAAAATGCTTGATCTGAATGAGATGATTATAGCTCAGCTCAAGGAAAGAGACGCCACATTTCCAATTGTTAGCCAAGGTGTTCTTGTACCTATGGTAAGCTTTTTCTCACTGCTCTTGGTTTTGCAATGTAATCTAATGCTATATCATAATAATATCTATGAGAAAGGCGAATGAAAGGTGATTTTCCTTTGCAAAGTATGTGCGAAGTTTAAACAGCATTTGATGTTTTCTGTGTGTGTGTGTGTGTGTGTGTGTGGTGTTCATACTGTCTTTATACCATCAAAATATATCTTGTAAGTTGCACACTGATGCATATGTCAATGTATTGGATATGCCAAAATGCCATTCTACTTCTTTATTAAAAATTGGAGATATTATCATATACTATATACAGAAGCATGGTAGTACTAACAATGGAAAAATTGTGAAATAGATTTTGATGTTTTTTTCAAGGATGATACCTGGTGATGTTTCATTTGCATACGTCCATATTTCCTGTTGTTTTTCTATATTTTGATCTTTTTGTTTTAAAAGTTTGCCTTAGCAAAGGACATTAAGTTGCCTGCATCTGGTTAAGGCTTGCATTATTATATTAGTAACTTAAACTAGCTTATGTTGCAAGCTCCAAGTAATTTGCTAATTTCTTTGTTCGTACATACATACATGTTTGCATGCATAAATACATTTACTCATGCGCACGATATAATTATATATCTATGATATATCTACATATGTTTATAATACGATAAAATATAATATAATTACGTCCAATTATTGGCTGGATCAATGAAAGTGGTGATCTTTCTATATATTCTAATTAGCATATGTCAGACAACGAGTCTGGTGAAAGTTAGAATAGGCCATGTGTACCCAGTTTTCTACTTGTTACAGATGGTTTGATGAGTCCCTAAACTTTTAAACAGGTAGCTCCTGGTTCTCCTGGTGACCGTGCTGGATTCCATCCAGGCGATGTTGTCATTGAATTCGAGGGGACGCCCGTTGGAAGCATCAAAGAGGTTTTTCATCAAATTCTTTAACGTCTTTGAGTAAATAAAAACCAAATGCATAAATTTCTATGTAGATTGTCACGAGATCCTACTGTGACTTTTTGTTACATTTATTCAGAAGGATGCCATACGAAAAGCTAATAAACTGTGATACTTACACAGGTGATCTGCTGGGCAAAACCCAGAGTCTGATTGTTTCCATATCAGACTATCATGGTGTAAAGGATTGACCGATCCAACTCGGGATCGGCTCAGGGCGAGTCGTAATCCCAAGCTGATCCCAAATTTATTAACAATTCTCTGACTCATCCAAAACCAAGTCAGATCGTCCGGTCCAGATGATTTGACTTCATTTCGGACAATCCAATATGGAACATGCTGACGTCTTTTCTTACATGTACCAGCTATCTCATAGTGTTAAGTATCAGCCGATCCCAAGTCGGATCAGCCGATACAACTCGGGATCGGCTCAGGACGAGTCATGATCGCTAGCCGATCCCGAAAATTGCTAAAGTTCTAGAACTTGGTTTTGGAGGACTCAGATCACATGATCAAATATGGATCATCCAACAACACCCCACAAAAATTTTATGATTTAAAAAAAATAAAATAAAATTGGGCTACCCGTGATCCGATACCGAGTTTGAACACTATGAGCTATCTTATTATAAATGCGGCTGGTAGTCCATTGTTATGCATGGCTTCATCTAGTTTGATATCCTCTGGAGGGTTCATCAACACGTCTTGATTTGTGGCAGATTATCGAAATAATGGGAGATAAGGTAGGTCAGCCCTTGAAGGTGGTTGTAAAAAGAACAAACAACAAGTTGGTCACGCTAAATGTGGTGCCAGAGGAGGGGAATCTTGATATTTAAGGTACTAATTTTGCTCATCTTTTACAAACTGTACTGGTTGTCATCTTTTTTCTCTCAATGCAAAGTTAAAACAGCATATGTGACTACTATATAGCATGTAAGAATTATCAAACTAGTACACGTATCTTACTGTGTATAAAAGTATAAATAGTACTGACTAGGATTCATAGATAATTATAGATGTTATAGGGGTTTAATCTTCCCTCTACAATTTTCTCAAATTATTGAATGTTCCAACCCGAGACCCTTGCCATTGAGGATCTCCTACCAACTAGGGATGTCAATTGGTTCGGTTTAAATTGAAAATCGAACAAACCAACTCCAAAAAAATCGGTTATCAGAAAAGGTCCAATTTGGGTGGGTTAAACCTGAAACTGACCGATTCAAATTGACATCAGTTCGGTTTGGCTTGGGTTTTTACATATTTTGGTTTGGTTTTGATTTTGAAATTTTAAAACCAAATTTGATCGCTTTGGTTTTGGGTTGAAGCCTCGGTTAAACCGAACAAAGCTCAAATCCAAACTCTAGTATATTATAATTCTAAACCGAACCAAATCAAACTGATTTAATCCGAATTATGGTCTCTATATATATAATTCTAAAAACATTATATTAGCCTGATCTAACCCCCGACCCAAACTGAACCTAAACTGCAATTTGGTTCGATTTTCAAGTTGAGATGTTTGGTTCGATATTTTGATTAACCTTCTTCCATGTCAATTTGGTATTGGGTTGATGTCAACCCGAACCAAACCAAATTGACTTACATCCCCAGTCCATATTAGGGGTGTCAATTGGTTTGGTTTAAACCGAAAACTGAACAAACCAAATTGAAAAAAGTTGATTTGGTTTGGATTTTCTTCATTTTGGTTTGGTTAATGGTTTAGAAAACTAAAAACCGAATTAGTTTGGTTTTCGGTCAAGCTTCGTCTAAACCGAACTGAATTGAAAGAACCGAAGTAGATTATATATAATATATAGATTTATGCATCTCTGTGTTTTGTATAGAAAATATTATTAATTTTGTACTAAATTTTTTGGTTTCTATTTCGGTTTTCGATTTTATCCATTATAGTTCAGTTTGGTTTTTAGTTTTCTAATTCGGTTTTTATTTTGGTTTGGTTTAGGGTTTAGTGTAATGTAATTCTGTTTGGTTTAGATTTGACCACTAATCTGAACCAAACCGACTGAATTACACCCGTAGTCCATATGATATATGTTAAGACACGGGCATAAAGAGTAGGCTTGTCAACAGGTCGGATTCGGACCGAATTGCAATTGATCCAAGTTCGATCTGATTGTGAAATCCGAAAATCCGATTCGAAATCTGACGGATTATGAAATAGGTGATCCGATTATATTTCGGATCGGATCACTAAAATCCTATCATGAATCCGGCATTATCGGATCCGGATCATGATCCGGTCCGTTGACAGGGCTAATAAAGATCAAACTTATAGATAAAGATAGTTTATTAACTAAATCAGTTTTTTCGGAAGAGAATTAGGAAGCATGAAGCCATTTATCGCTACGCAAAAGATCAAATGACACTTCCACCCACGGACTCACACACCTAACTCTTCATCATATTATTTTATTATTTAAAAAAAAAAAAAAGGAAACTGATACGCCAACCCATGTCAATCAATTAAGCGGCGGTCATTCCGTCGGCAACCTTCTTAAACGCCGGACGAGACGATATATCCTCCCACCAAGCCTTGACGTGAGGCCGCGATTTCACAAGATCCGCCTCCGGTGTCTTCATCATGTACTGAGTATAAGGTAGGTGATACAGATCAGCCAGGCTATAAAAATCTCCGGCTAAGTATTTTGTCTTGGACAGCCTTGCCTCGTACACGTCCAGCACTTTCCCAAGCTTCTCCTTCCCTTCCTGTATCACTTTCTCATCTGGGGTCCCACCGAACATCGGAACTATCACTCTCTGATACACCACTGGAGATATCGCCGGACTGAACTGCTGTGACTCTACCTCCAGCCACACGTTCACCATTGCAGATTCTTTCATGTCGTTAAGCCTCAACAGATCCGGTCCCTTGTCCTTGTTCTTCGTCATCAAGTACCTCCCGATCGCACGAGATTCTATCCACCGTCCGATCAAAATGGTAAGTTAGGATTCCATCTTGCTTCCGGAAGTAAAAAAAAAATCTCAAGTTTTTTTATTAGTTCTTACCGAAAAGAGTGAAATCTCCATCTTCAAGAGCAGGAATCTGACCGAACGGCTGTAGAAGAAAGCAAATCAAGTAATAGATAATAACCGAGACCCTAAAGCAGAAATGAGACATATATTTACGTTTTTGCCCATGAAGGATGGCTGTTTGTGTTCGCCGGCGGAGAGGTTGACGGGGACAAGCTCGAACTCGATTCCCTTCTCGTGAAGACAAGTCAGGACACGTGCCGTGCATGTGGACATAGCGACTCCATATACCTTCACACCCATTTCTTTTTTGATCTCGCAAGTATCGATGAAAGTGATTGTGGCTTTGGGGAGCCCAATAGGTCGGATATATATAGCTGGTTTATATTTGCCACCTGTACTAAATTGAGAAAGCTGTGTTTGGAAGCTGTCTAAATGTTATGGTTGTTGAGAGTAATGACTAGAGAGAAGGATCCGGAATTGGAGGATTCTTATGCTATTTGTCCGTCAGACCATAAGAAGCGATTAATAGTAGGAGAATTCTAGAAGAGGAACGAGATTATTGTACGACGGAAGCGCACGTCGTTTGGTTTGTGTTTGGTTGGAATTTGGATTGCAGTGATTTCTGTTTATGGTAATAATGGGAAACCCATGCTTGGCTCGGGCTGGGCCCATGTCCAGCCCAGTCCAGTTAAATGATCTGGACAAGCTCGACCTTATCATTCTTTATGGATTTGGACCTACGGTCAGGGTATTGGCTTCAGTTTTTGACTCTATTGGATTTGTAAGTCATCACAAGAGAAGGTCCACATAGATGATGTTAATTGGGGTTGAAATCTGGGTTTTAAGTATCGGGATCTTGGATCGGACTGATCCCGGCAAATTCAGATTGGATCCAAAAATTGGTCATAAATGGATTGGCCGGAATGGTGCTACCGGTCGGTATCAAATTGTTCCAGGCTGATACCTGTTGGATCATTGGTTTTATAAATTAAAAAAAAAAAAAACTACTTTGGATTGGTTTGATCTAAAGTCACTTGATACAATAGTTTTAACGTGGCTTGGGAACGGACCGGTCCTGGCCGATCTCGGTACGGACCGGCCAATCCTTGTAACCATGGTTGAAATTTGATTATAAGAAGTGGGTCCATTTACAAGGAATTCACCTCACACCACATGACACCTGTCTAATTAAGCATATGTTTTGGTTGGGTTGACAACACAAACAAGATTTGATGTGTTAGGTTTATAAAAATGGAGAAAACCAAAGAGGAGAAGACCTTCATATGGTTCTATTTGAGTTAGAAATTGAAATTCACAAGTAGATAACACAACTATATATGCAAATAAAAGAAAACTATAACTAGGTTACACCATCTTTTATTAAATCTTCATGATTGATTTTCACGGCTAAAATGTATTGAGGTAATTAGTGTGGAGGTCATATTGTTCGGAACGAAACAGCTGGAACATCCAACTATAGATCGTAACCATGTGTCCAATTGATCATCTTGTGTTCCTCACTTGCAAATCAACAGACGATCAGTTGATGGCTAACTGAACACTTTGCAAGCATTTGCTCACTCTTCAGCTTATATTCTAGTTGTTCTGCCCGCCGCTAACAAAATTTGATCTTAAACTTAAGGGTGCTTTTGTAATATAATTTTGATTATATATATATATATATATATATAGCTATTTTGCCTTTAGTGAGAGAGAGAAGGTGCCACTTGGGACAGTGGTAAAATCTTGGGGTGTCGTTTCCAAGACATGGGATCGAAACCTGCGTTCATCAAATAAATGGTAGCTTGCTCTACGGTTTGCCTCCAACTGAGAGTCTTGGTCGATTGAATTGCCTCTATGCCAGGCTATCGGGTCCCCTTTGTAGCCGCACTCCCCGAAGGCTTAGGACAATAACTAGATGGGTGCGTGTGCTATTGGCTATGTCTTAGATGAGCGGTGTCCCATGAAAAATGTACCAAGAGAGATGAAAAAGAGAAATCAACCCTTCATACTGGTTTTTTCCTTTTATTATAAGTTGTAATACAATGTAACCCAAAAGAAAAGAACAAATTCATCTTCATTCATGCTTCATTTGTCACCGAAAGCTATGCTTTCAGCGACCTTCTTGAAAGCTGTCCTTGAAGATATATCTTCTCACCACGCCTTGACGTGGGGACGAGAATTGACGAGTGAAGCCCATGGTGTCTTCATGAAGTAGAAAGTGTAAGGCAGGTGGTGCAGGTCAGCTAGGCTGTAGAAATCCCCCGCAAGGTACTTGTTACTAGAGAGCCTAGCCTCGTACACGTCCAGCACCTTCGCCAGCTTCTCTACATTGGCCTTGATGATCTCCTCGTCGGGAGTCTTGCCGTGGATTGGGCAGACAAAGAACTGGTAGATGATCGGAGATATCACAGGGTTGAACTGTTGGGATTCCACCTCTATCCACACCCCAACCAAGGCTGCTTCGTTGAGGTCGCCGTCTCTTAACAGATCAACACCGGTGTCTTTGTACTTATGGGATAAGTAGGCGTTTATCGCTCGAGATTCTAGTCAGCAATATACTGATCAATCAATGGTAGAGCAATAAATGAACCGAACTGAGCTTTGCCTGCTAGGACGAGGATCTTCGATGAACTTGGGCTGTGTGAACCATACGAGGATTACACCTATCTCTAGGTGGACTCTACAAAAAAGGATGATTGATATTTTTAAAACCCTAACCGGTTTCTACCTTAACCCATAATGACCATTTTTTTGTGGGTCCGTATAAGATAGGTGTCAATCTCGTGTAAAGTTCACATAACCCAAGTTAATGTCAATCTTGTGTGAAGTTCACATAACCCAGGTCAACAAAGGATTTTTTTTTGAGCTCGTAAACCTTGAATAAGGCTAAGCTCAGGTTCACCTCCTGTTTTAAAAAATTTTAGACTTAGGCTCGTTAAAAAAGTTTGGGTTCAAACTTCGTTCAGGTTCATTAAAATATTTTGGCTTCAAGATTGGCTCGTAAAAGATTACACTCGTAAAAAACCTATATTAGTATAAATGAATTAATATTATAATTAATAATTATTATTATATATTAAAATATGTTTAATATTAATATATAATATAAAATAGGAAGAGCATCGGCAATGCATTTTAACGGGCTCCTCTCCTCCGTGACCCTGATACCGATGTCTGAGAGGCACTTATATCTTGATTGATCTCTCTTCATACAAGCACATCCGGACAAAGAACATGCATGTATATTCTCAAATACAAATTGAGTCAAGCTTGAGCCAAACCTACCCAAGCTCGACTAGGGCTGTTAATGAGCCGAGTTAGCTCGGCTCAAGCTCGGGCTTGATTTGTATGCGTAGAGTTTGAATTATATAATTAGGCTCGCAAGTCAAGCCTGAGCCCGAAGAAAAGTTCATTATCTTAACAAACTTGAGCCGAGCTTGGGTAGGCTCGGCTCGATTTTTATATGAGATTATACGTTTATTTTTCTATATCTTATATATTAATATTAAACACGTATATTAACATATTATATTACATATAATAATAATTATTAAATATAATGCATTTGTACTAATCTAAGCTTTTGTACAGGCCGAGCTTTTTAGAAGTTCAAAATTTTTGTGAGCCGGGCAAAATTCGACTAAGCTCGGGGCCTAAAATTTTTTAACGAGTTTGGGCCGAGCTAGAGATTTACAAGCTTGAGCCGAGATTGGCAAAGCTCGGCTCGGCTCAAGCTCAAGCTCATTAAGATAATGAGCTTTTGCCTACACAAGCTTGGCTCAATCGTGTTAAGATAATGAGGGCTTTTTCTGAGCTCAAGCTCAACTTGCAAGTCTAATTATAGAACTCAAGCTTGGCTCACACGAGCCGAGCTAATTTGGCTCGTTGACAGCTCTAATCAATGGTCGATACCCAATTAGTAGAACTCATCATGGAAAAACTATAACCATACGATCCAGACTCTCGTTCGAGAGTGATATATTATATTGATCAAAGAAAGAGAATGAAAGGAGGACTTACCGAAAAGGGTGAGATTAGCGTCTTCTAATACCGGAATCTGACCAAACGGCTGCACAAAATCGAAGATAGCATTGTAGTACAAGTGAGAAATTTTTGCTTATAAGAAGAGAAAGAGAGAGAGAGAGAGATGCTTCGTACGTTCTTAGAGAGAAATAGGGGCTGCTTGTGTTCGAGGGCGAAGAAGTCAACGGGAACAAGTTCGAACTCGACACCCTTCTCATACAGAAATATAATTACACGCATCGTGCAAGTCGATAGAGGAGACCCATATAACTTCAGTGCCATCAGAGATGAAGAAGAAGAATAATGGTTTTGATCGTAAATCTTCTTTACCCAAAAAAAGACTTGGAAGATTGGACGAGAACGTATAATCAATGAATCAAGACGTATATATATATAACAAATTAGCATGTAGTGGAGCAACCTTAACTTATCTTTTATATATATATATATATATATATATTAATTTAATACTGAATTTTTAAATTAGTGTTAGTTGATCTCGGCGTGATTGGTTGGTGTCGTAAAGCCCGAGGAGGAATCCAACCTATTAAATATGAGACCGACATACAGATGAGAGGATCGTGTGTGATTGGGATCACAAGAAATCTCTTGTAAATTTCAGGAGAGGTTGACATGTGTCTTAGGCGGCTCCACCACTTTACCGGCTTCTATCTATTAAAGTAGAAGCCGGTCTCAAGTTCATTCTTTTTTTAGGCTGCGTTTGGAACGGCTTCTATAAGTATTTATTGTAGCTTATAGCTTATATAAGCATTTTTAAAATTAAATGTATTTAGTAGCAGTTATGGGTAAGTGCTTACCCATAAGCACTAAAGGGAGGCTACTCATAAGAAGAAGTTGCTCCCAGCAGCTTCTCTCAAGCTCTTATGTGTTTAGCACTTGAATAAATGTTATTTTTAAACTTTAAAAAAAAATTATAATACCTATTTTATCTCTAAACTTTCATAACCACTTAAATAAATGTATTTACCAAACGCTATTTTTTTTCAAATAAGCAATTTATTGTTGCTGTGGATAAGTGCTCCCATTGAGCAACTTATCCAATGAGTGCTAGTCCATAAGCACAAGTTGGGCCAAACACACCCTTAGGTTGTGTTTGGCTAGACTGTGTTTGGCCTAGCTTCTATAAGTACTTATTGCAGCTTATAGCTTATATAAGTACTTTTTAAAATTAAATGTGTTTGGTAACGCTAATGGGGCACTTACCCATAAGCACTAGAAGAAGGCTCAGCAGCTTCTCCCAAACTTTTATAATATTTTTAAAATACCTATTTTACCCCTAAACTTTTATAAACACTTAAATAAATGTTATTTTTAAACTTTAATAATATTTTTATAATACCTATTTTACCCCTAAACATTCATAAGCACTGAACAAATGTATTTCTCAAACACTATTTTCTTCAAATAAGCATTTTATTGTTGCTGTGGATAAGTGCTCCTATTGAGCAACTTATCTAATGAGTGCTTATACATAAGAACAAGCCGGGCCAAACGCAGCCTAAGCTTTTTGTAAATACGTATGAGAAGCAATTCCAAACAATGATTTTAAAGTAGTCGACTCGTCGCTTTTATAGATTGCTTTTATGAGTATTAATTTGGTCACTTAAGTGACATTTTTTCTTGAGACGATTTTAACCTAATGTTATTCTACCATACATGTTTTTTGTCGAAAAGCACTTCTTAAACATTTACTAAGGCTGCGTTTTGCACTATTTGTGCTTTTGGATAAGCATTTGTTGGGTAAGTGATTCAATCATACTCATGAAAGATTGTTGGCATGATCTTTTTCTGTAAATCTCTTTTCTGCATCCAAACGTGATAACCGTCTCAATCAACTTCTCGGATTTTATGCCACGGGGTTTGGTGAACCAACTGGTCGCTCCTCTAGTCGCTCTGGAATTCCACCGATCCTAATTCAAAAATCAAAAGCATCAGTAAGTTGTTTGGTTTGAAGAAAAAAAATGTATTTAGTAATATGGATAACTTAAATACTTAACAAGACAAACTCATTGAAATTATCTTTAAATTTATGGATAAAAATATCATTTTTAAAAAGCCTAGTATTGTAGTTTGGGTGAAAATTGTCATTTTTAAAGTGTCACTGATGTTTAGAAACCACTTCCCGCGTAAGTGATAAGGAAAAATTGTTGAGAGCAACTTCTCCTTATGGGCTATCCTCTTCTACTACTTATGGGTAGGCACTTATCCGTTCATCGTTACCAAATGCACTTAAAACTTTAAAAAATGTTTTAAAAAGTTATAAGCTCTAATAAGTATTATTTAATAAGTTATAAGTTCTATAAGTACTTAATGAGGCAGTACCAAATGTAGCCTAAATACTATCCTTTTATTTGTAGTTTTACGAAGTGGTTTGTAAGAAACAATTCTGAAGACTCATTTTCTCCTTTTAGGAAGCAATCGCAAACAAGACTTAAGGCTGCGTTTGGACCGGCTTGTGCTTTTGGATAAGCACTCATTGGATAAGTGACTCAATGGGAGCACTTACCCGCAACAGTTATAAGCTACTGACTTGAAGTAAATAGCGTTTGGTAAATACATTTATTTAAGTGCTTATGAAGAGAGTGAATAGTTTTCTTCGACCTAAAAGGGACAAAAATAATGGCAATCGTATACAAGTTTAGGGGTAAAATAGATATTTTAAAAATATTAATAAAATTTAGAAATATCTAAATTTAGGGGTAAAATATGTAATGCAAAAATATTACTAAAGTTTTGAAATAGCTTACCCCATAAGTGGGTAGCCTTTCTCTAGTACTTATGGGTAAGTACTTACCCATTACGTATTACCAACCACAATTTTAATTTTAAAAAGTGTTTTAATAAGTTATAAGCTAAAATAAGTACTTGTATAAGCTGGCCCAAACTTTTTGTTTTTTTATAAATAAAATTGGAATTCATTAAGAATAAGAATTCTAGATACAACAGAGATCCTATTTATCAGAGGTAATACACTTCTCAAGCCAAAAAGGGATATTATTAAACCAACACAAAGCCCTTTGTAACTGAGTGGCTCTCTTAGCTAAGGTATGGGCTGCTTGATTGCCGGTTCTTGCTATGTGAGACCATGAATGGATAGAGAGCATTTGTCTGCAGCATGAGAGGCATATCCTGAACAATTACTTCAACCTCAGGAGTACAAGCTTTCACTCAAAAGAATATACTCAAAAATTGATCAATTCACTCAAAAGTAGATCAAATTATCTCTAACTTTAAAGCTATATTTGAAATTACATACCTTCAGAATATAAAATTTTAGAGTAGAAACTGATCTGTTTATGACTCAATCTAGGGTTTTAAGGCTTGCGACCTTGGATCGGATCGGTCCCAGCCGTTCCCAATCCGGCTGATCCAAAAGTTGGTCGTCTTTAAAAAAAAAAAAAAAGATCCATCAGATTGATCGTTGGAACGGTGATACAGTCATTATCGGACCGGTCCAAGCCAATACCTGTTGGATCACTGGTTTTATAAATTTAAAAAAAAAAAACTTTGGATTAGTTGGATTGGTTCGATCCAGTAACTAGATCGGTTTGGATCAGTATCGGTTGGACCGGTCCTGTCCAAAGCCACTTGATACAATAGTTGTATCGTGGCTTGGGACCGGATCGGTCCTAACCGATCCCAGTACAAACAGGTCGATATGGACCGGATCTGTCCGATCCTTGAAACCATGACTCGATCTGAGGAGTCAGGGTAGCAATTCGGGTTTCAAACACTGGACAACTTGAGTTTCCTTCTCTTTCTTTCCTTAATTGTCAAAGTTTGGAACGTATCCAAATCGACTCAAGTTTGAGCCCCCAGTTGAACCGGGTTGAACCAGGCCAGGATGTCACTTACCCGGAGAAAATGACTATGCAGGATTGTATACTGTGTAGTTGATGCATTGTAGATACTTTTCCTTGCTCCTTCACTTCCAAAAACTTAAATAAATCTCTTCTCATTTAAACCCCGCCTAAACCTCTCCTTAATCAAACAATATAAATACTGGAGCTTGAAAAATAGCTCTCTCCGTCTCTCGTTTTTTGCAGGAAAATAAAACCCACAAAGGTCTTCTTCGTCTTCTCTCTCGAAGCTCTCTTTCCTTCTCTATCTCTCTTTCTCTCTATCGTTCTGGGGTTTCTTTGGTATTTCATGACCGTACAGAACCAGATCTCCCATGGAGGATACGCACAATAGCAATGGCGAAGCGTCGACGGGCTCGGATTCTACAAAGCCGGCGATTCTGACGACGACCGCTTCTTTCAAGTCTAGGAAGAAGAGCTCGATCGTTCGTGCTGGTTCTGAAATGGACGATTTCATTAATCTCTTGCACGGCTCCGATCCGGTCAAGGTCGAACTCAATCGCCTCGAAAATGATGTTAGAGGTGAGAATTTCTTTCTGTAGAAGGAATAGAAGTTTATTTTCCTTATTATTTTTTTTGTTATCAGTTGCTAATCGTTTGGATTAGTTTAATATTTCCCGTTTTCACGAAAAGTGTTTTTTTTTCTTTTTCTATGTTATTATGATCTTTTGGAGTTTCTGAAGTTTCTTCATTTTTAGCTAAATTTAGATATTATTTTGTTCAAGAACTAGTTAAACTTGAAATGTTTTTCAAATTTTTTTCCTGGTGAATGTACGAAACATGATGTTGCACTTAAAAGGATGCATTTGAACGTCCATTTTAGTTTTCCATTTTATTGTTTCGTAAAGAAAGGCGTAGTTGATGATTGTGCTGTTGATTGGTATGACATCAGAGGCGCTTAAAGCATTTTAATTTGTATACCCTTTATTTTGATTTGTTGTAGTGTCTCATTGGTATCTTGTTTGGATTTTTTTTCTTTAATGGTATCCTTTTAAATTAGCTAAATTTGTGGAGGCTGGGGTCCTTTGTATGTATATTTAATACGGTCTTTTGGTGGAAAAGTACCAAAGTCTTCCTTCTGTATCCTATAAGGCGGCTGAGAACACGAGTTTGATTTTCTCTACTTAGATTCGTAGAATATTTTCACCATTTTCCGAAATCTCACTCAATTCCCTATATTCTTATTAAGGATGGATAGGCTGGAAAGGCACGTCGGCTTATTTATCCTGGTGCCACAAAATTTTTCACGTGGCAATTGAGTTTATGTCACCGATCTTGTCCACATGTCCTTCCAAATGACCACTTCCAAATGACCACTTATCACTTGTAACGTTTTATCCTGAAATTACATACGACACGTGGCCAAAAAAACAATGCTGCTGTGCCACCCTCTAAACTGACGCCTTTCTTGCTTGAAATTTTGAAATTTTGAAAATATTTAGTGCCCTCCTTTGGTCACAGGAAGAAAAAATGAATTACAGGATACAGATAGAACTTAGGTGGACTAAGGATTTGTCTATGTGGCTTATGTAGACGGTCTCTTATCAAATGGATGATCTGGACCATATCATCTCTTCAAGTGGCTGGAAAGTGGAAACTCAACATCTCACCAGGAAACTAAACCTGGTTTGAAACCATATAATCTTATTCATTTTTCCTTTTTCAAATTATTCAAGAGAAACAATTTTTGTTGAAAATTCTTGCTGATTTATATGGGATGAAAATATTTCAAACTTCAGGATTTGAAGGGTTCAATTCTTAGTGAATTTTGGTGTCCATTATGTGCAGATAAGGATAGAGAATTGGGAGATGCACATGCAGAAATCAAGGCGTTGAAGTACTCAGAGCGCCTCAAAGAAAAGGCAGTTGAAGAGGTAACCGATTAAATACCAACAATTAGATTTTGTTTTGTTCTTCTTTCCTTGTTTTACCTTCTAAAAGAGTTCAATAGATTTAGATATTTCACATTTATTTGATTTGGTAGGCACAAAAAATTGTATAAGGTGGTGAGTGACACTCTCATAAAGTTCATAAAAGAAGAATTTCTTGGAAGCATGTAGTGAAAATGCTCCATGAAATTGAAGCTCGTTTTTATTTTGTTAAAGATGTTAATTAGCTTTAGTTAATCAAGTAGGCTGCAATGCCTTTTCCCAACAGTTGGGCGGCAACACGAACATTGTTCCGTCATTGAAATCTATCACTTGTGTGCCTTGGGTCTCCTTTTAGAGCCTTCCACTTTGTCATCCTTTTACAGCCTTCCTCTGGTCGACACTAATACATTCTCATTGGCATGTAATAAGTCTCTTTTTTACATTTCAACCCATCTAACCAACTATCCCTTATTATATTCCCTATGTGGCTATCTGTACACTCTTTCAAAGTGTTTGTTTTTGTTCCTCTTTCTAAACTTTTTACTCTATTTATCCCATCACTTCTATTTAGGTTATCTGCATTGTATCAGTAAAATACTTCTTAGCTTCCCCAGTCATAACTAGCATATCTTTTAGAAAGCTTATTCAGCCAGTAACCTTATTGGGACTGGGATTTCAACACTGGTAGAGAATGAACAAAAGAAAAGGCTCATATTCTTTATAGTTAAGTCTTTAATTGCATGTTTCTTCTTTTGAATGTGCTCATTCTGTTAAATTTGGGATGGTGCTTTTGTTTTGAACGAATCTTGAAGATGCATCTTTCTAATTGCATAAAGTGTATGTCTTCAAGGATAATCAGGTTCTATTTTATCAAGTATCATTTGCAGGGAGGTGGATCATTCACATGTTTCGGTTGATGTTATTTCAGCTAACTGATGAGCTACAAAAAGTGGAGGAAAAGCTAGAGGCAACTGAAGTTATTTTGGAGAACAAGGTTTTATGTGTATTTTTTAACTGTTTCTTGCCAGGAATTATTTTCTTCTGTATCCAGTTCCAAGAAAATAATTTGCTCTATGCAATGTTGAGTAAGTTCTGACTGTGTTTATATCATTTTTGGATAGAATCTTGAGATCAAGAAGATAAATGATGAGAAAAAAGCAGCTCTAGCTGCCCAATTTGCTGCAGAAGCCACACTTCGAAGAGTCCATGCTGCCCAAAAGGACGACGAGATGCCTCCTATTGAAGCCATCATCACTCCGCTGGAGGCAGAGTTAAAGCTGGCCAGGCTTGAGGTATGTACCCACTTGGCCAGAAGTGATTCTGTTTGTGTATCATAGTTATGTCCTGGACCATGATAATATGTATAAAACATGCAGTGTACTATCTACTCATACACATATTCTATGTCTCAGTTTCTCCTTCTGAAATCTCCTTGAATATTACAGCGCGTCGGGTGGGGATTCCAGATTTTGGATTCTGATAGAATAAGATTTTTGAGTCTCTTAACAAGCGTTTGGGATAGATTTTAGGATTGGATTGTAGGTCACATATTAAAATCCAACCCAAAATCATAATCCCTCTCTAAGGTGATTATGGGATTCTAGGTTAGGGTTCTGGGTGCTTAGCTAGTAGAATCCCTAATATTATATTATTATAAAATGTTATATCATTATAGATATTTTAATACTATATAATATATATTGTATATTATAATATGCAATACGATATGATTTATATTATAATAGAAAAGAATATAAGATTAATATAGTATATAATATTATTTGTTATATTATGTTATGTATATATTATATTATATTATCTATATATTATATTATATTATCTAATATATAAAAATTGTTCCAATAATCTGGGCCAACCAAATTCTAGAATCCAATCTATCCAAATGGGATTATCGATTCTTAAAATCAGCAATGAGAATCTGGATTTTGAGAATCCAGGGTTGGATTCAAAATCCAAAATCCCCACCAAATGCCCCCCAGCTGTGGGCATTTTGGCCTTTTAGGGGAATCTTTTGGTTGTCTTAAATGATCAAGGGCAACAAGGACAAGTCTTCCCATCTTCATCTGAAAATTGGGTTTTGGT
>JAUPMG010286203.1:0-17922 GCA_031762675.1 Pachysandra terminalis | reverse complement strand
TTTTAATATTTTAGGCTTCATATTTTTCTTTTAAGGTTTAACAATTTTTTAGGGATTTATTTTTTTAAACTTTAGTTATTAGGATTTAGGGCTTATTTTTTTCTTTTAGGGTTTAGCATTTTTTTTTTTTAAGTTTTTAAGATTTTTTGTTTAGCATGTTTTAAGGTTTTATTTATTTTTAAGATTTAATATTTAAGATATATTAAGGTTCATATTTTCTTTTATGGCTTTAAGGTCATAAATTAATATTTAGGATTTTAGAATTTAGTTTTAATAATTAAGCTTTAATATTTCTCTATTTTTTTTTTAATTTTAATTTGAATTTTTTTAACGGTTTTTGTTTTTGAGTTTTGAGTAAAACTCTTAGGTTATCAGTTTCTTCAATCCACGTGGACAAACATAATCAAGCGGGTGACCCATATAGATATTCACGAGTGGCCCCTTCACGAGTTTCGGAAGATATGGGAAATCGGAACCCCATTTGTACTTTTTTGGCTGGGTTTAGTTGAACTAATACCTAGTTCTCGGAGGCCATTCATAGGAAGATGGGCTATAATTCTATGCTTAGTGGGCTATAGGCTGAACTATTCAATATCTATAGGCTCAATTAGATATTAATCAATACTTGAACAAATCGACAATTCTCGGATGGCCATAAATAGTATAACAATAATTTGACAAATTTAAAAAAGAAAAAAGAAAAAAGGTCAGTGGTTGATGGGTACAATTATCAGAACAAAGCAGATCTTTTCTACAATTGGTTTTATTCAACTTGGTTCGGTTTGGCATCATCCCAAGACCAATCCGAAGTTAGTGAAGGTTGATCCAAAACTGATCCGAACTGAATTAAAGACCAAACTCCTTAACCCGAAAATCGAATCGAATTGAAATGAAAACCCTAAACCCAAACCAACTCAACCCAAATTGCATATTTGGTTCGTTTTAGATGTTGTTAGGTCAGGTTAATACATATTTTCTTAAGAATTACATTTTATATATAAAATTTTATGTTTTATATCATACATAAAATATAATATATATATATATATATATAAACACTAAAGTTCAGGTTTTGGTTTGGTTCGGTTTAACCGAGACATCAACCCAAAACAAAACCGATCTAATTCGGTTTTATAATTTCAAAATCAAAAATGAATCCAATGTCTAGAAACCCAACTTCAACTGAACCAAAGTCGGTTTGTGTCGGTTGGTTTCAAGTTGAACCGACCCAAGTTGCATCCCTAGGTCATAATTGGGTATGTAATTTCAAATCCATACTTTTAGAAACCCAACCAAACCGAACCAAAGTTTGGGTCGGTTTGATTCGGGTTGAACCGACCCAAGTTGCACCCCTAGGTAATAGAGTCTGAACAAGAAGAGACAATATTGCAACTTTTGCCAAAGAATATTGGCTTTGCATGCAAATCAGACAATGCATGATGGATGATGAGGCTTCTAGCTAGGAAAAACATAAGATAGGTAGCTAATCTATCATTTTCTTGTGGCACTAATACGATTAAGATAATCACTCGGGATATAAACGACAATTCGATAACTTTGTTGTCGAGCTTGATTAAACAAGTATAAAAAACACTTTGAAGGTGTTAGGACTACCTAACTAGCTAGTACTTGGACTACCACTAAAGCATGATATTTTTAGTTGGGTTTTAATGGGTTTTAATTAGTTCTAATAAGCATGGAAGCTGAAACTACAAGAAAAGGCCAAGAAACTGATTCTTTAGGGGTTGTGTTGGATCCCACGTTGTAACGTTTTTAAAAGCATTTGGATGGGATGTTTCTGGGGTTTGGAGATTTAATGAATGAAGCCAACACTATAAACAACTGAACTACCATGTAATAAAATGCAATAAATGGGAATAGAAATGGGTTGCAATACTATGTTTTTGGAATGTTGGGGTGTTTCATGGAAGCTTGATATGGTAAGTGTTAAAAGAGAGTGGGAAAAAAGAGTTAGAAGGTTTGATCATTGATGGGTTAGTCAAAGTTGTTAGTTGATGTCAAAATATGGTGTAGTTGAGAAAAGATGGGCTACCTTGATATAGTGAAGAAGGGGGAATGGGAGATGTGAGTAGGGGACCTTATGCTATGTGGGTTTCTTGATGGGTAAAATTTATTTATTTATTTTCAGAGATTATCATGAAAATAAGACAAAGTGGGAGTTATCCTTTTTTTTTTCCCCTTCTTTTGAATGGTAGAAGTGCTTAGTACAAAAAAAAAAAAGAAAGAATGGTAGAAGTGCTTTCCATGGCTATTTCAACCCTTTCTGTTCTCGTTCTTCCTACAGTATGAGAGAGAGAGAGAGAGAGAGAGAGAGAGAGAGATTATTATTCTGGTATTTAGGGCGTATTTGGTGTTGTTTCTTTGGGTCTTGGAAGTGGTTCCTGAGCTTAGAAGCGCTTTAACCATACACATTAAGTGTTTAATACATACGTTTGAGAAGCAATTTCAAATGAAGCACTTCACTGAAACACTGATTCTATTAAGCAGTCGACTCCTGCTTCTCCAAGTTGCTTTTAAGGGAATCGGTTTAGTCATTTAAGTGAAATTTTTATTGAGACTATTTTATCTTCATATTATTTATAATACCTAATATGTCCCTTCTTAACTTCTAGACCTAAAAACACTTCTTAAATAGGCATTTACCAAACACTATCTTTTAATCTGAAGCAATTTTTACAATGCGCTTCATAAGAATTAATTCTAAAGGAATCGCTTATCCTTTTAGGAAGCAATGCCAAAAATGGCCTTAGAAAATGAGAAACTTATCTTAGTCTATAGGTTTTAGTGGAACTTAAAAAGTGAGGGAAAATGGGTTTTTGAAAAGCTAAAAAAATATAAATACTAAAAGAGATTTTCTTTTGGAGTGGTTTCAGATACAAAGGATCTTCTACATATATAGAAGATTCAATTGACTGTATACCACAAGTAAATAAAGAAAAAACAGAAAAAAGTGAATAATAAAAAAGATTGATTAATAATTATAACAAAACGACGGATGTAAACTATGTGAAGTAAGTTAAAACAAGTAGGTAAGCTTGCTTCACAGGTTCAACCTTTGATTGAAACACCCTAAAACAGCATAAACATGACCTTTAAACTCGGCTAATCTAACGATTCTGGTTGTGCACCATTTACATGTCAGATTCACACTACTGTTACAGCATTCAGGCACGAAAGAAATTTGTATACGCAGCCTACTATGATGAGAGCTCACAAGTTACCTGAATTGGATTGTAGCTTCTTTATACATACAGGATGTATATGCAAAATGCAATACATACACACTGACAAACATAAGTACCTTTCGATCCGATGCGCGCCAATACGCATCATATATTTAACCACCTCCTTGTAATTTGCAGACATATCGTGAACTTTAACAAAATTCTGTTAGTAAATCATGTGGTTCATGGTGAAAGCCAGATCTGTTGGAATGTTAATTAGCTTCCGTGCCTTGTTTTTGGGTCATGACCTTCATAGTGCTCTATATATATATGAGTGCATTGATATTAGTTGTATATTTATGTCTCCAAACATTCATATCTTTGTTTTGAGACCTATAAATAGTCTTAGACAGTTAATTAGTGGTTATAAATATTTACATGACATACTACATTCACCTATTAGTAGAAAGCCATTCATAAATTTTAGCACATTATTAGATTACTATTCAAAATAAACAGTAGACTTCAAACCACCAAAGGAATGAGCATTATAGTTTGGTTTTGGGTCATTTTCACCCAAAATTCAAGTATTTCTGTAAATTTTATTATAATATTGTTGTTATTGCACAAGTTTATCACAAAAACTTTTCTTTTACCAAGTACTTCTCCCTTCATCATACATCAACTTCTTTCAATCTTTTTGGGTTTCTTGTAGTAATTTTTTTTACCATTATTAGATGGCATGAATTCCAAGCAATACTTAAAATAAAGGTATCTTGTACAGACAATATAACAAAATAACAGTATCAAGAAAATTTGGAAAATGAATAATGTTATTTAATTAGTGTAGGAAGTTAATTAACATGAGTTTATCATACGATATCGTGTCGAAGCAGACTTCTAGTTGTTATGATAACTATCGAAATGGCAAACCGTCAACAGGTAAAGGGATTATTAGAATGATAAATTGACAAAAAGTACTAACCATGCCCATCAATTTGAACCATCCAATTGGGAATATAATCCCCTCTTGGATGAAATTAAAACACAGAATAGAAACCAATTGGATTACGATTCTCCGAAAATTCCTCCATCTATCGGACAGTCTAGATTGACGGCTATACAAAACGATTTTTGGTAAATCGATATATACTGTTTAAACAATGAATAATAATCATTTTAACAACTTAAATCATGAGGATGTTGATTTTTATGATTGTATTTGATAAGCTATATATATATATATATATATATATATATAGCTTAATTTTAAACTTATATAGATGAGAGGAGATGAATTTGATTTCGTGGGGTATAAAATATCAATCAGTTAAGAAACCATTATAATATTTATGTAAAATCTACATTTCCGTTTTCTACTTTGACATGCCATCTACATGGAAGTAAGACTAGAGAGATGGGCTACCTATATTTTTCTTGATGCCATACTTGCACGGCATTTGGGTCTCCCCTTAACTAAACTTGTTTTCTACATGTTATCTTAGATCCAAAGATGAAATGTAAAAGTTGCAAACCATTACCATGATCCCTGTCTTAAGAAGAAATCACATTTATGTCATGAATGGTTAGTTTCTCCTTATTTAGCCCACTTGATAGTTTTCAATCTATCATATTAAATAGCTAATAATGGGTTTTAGCACCATATATTGATGTCTCAATCTATATTTTTAGAGCTTGCACATACGAACGGTTCAATTTGAGTTGCGTAATTGGAATCCGAAAGCTACTTCAATGATGTTGTTCACAACTTAATTTAAAACATCATGCAGTGTGTAACAATTCTATGATATGGTTCAGGCTATGAAGCCATATCTGGTAATATAAGAGAATAAGAAATCTGGAATTGCAAATCACAGAGGTTGTTCATGCTGCAACACATTGATTAGGTGATGACTGGTTACTGCAACAGGAAAAATTTGGCTCCTGGATCTTTTCTTTTTCCTCCTTTATGTTACAGTTAAACAAATTTTCATAGCTTTAGTTTAACCAATATATATTTTAAATGACGGACCGTGCATCAAACCGGCAAGGGTGGTGGTCAGGTTCAAACCAGTTGGTTCAAATCAAGATATCGAGGAGGAATTGCACACACACTTAATAAAGGAAAATAGAGAAAACCCAAATGCTGTGTTTGATTTACTAGAATCGATTAGAAAGGAAAGGAAAATTAACTTTCCAACAAAATAAGTGCGCTTGGTTTATTGGAAAATATAGGCGCATTGAAAGTAATTTTCCAAAAGTGTCTCGTTTTAAGTGAAAAAACCTCCTCAAACCTTTCCCATTAGAACGAAGAGTAAAAAGGAAAAGCAAGTGCTCGTTACTTTCCTTTCTATCGTTTTCCACTAACCAAACACAAGCAAAGTGTAGGGTTTTCTATCCGGTTTTTACTGGTCCACACACAGTTCTTATTGCTTCTTTCCAGTTTGATCCGATTCACACTGACGCCAAACCAGACAAAGGTTCGAACCGGATGGTTAAGATGCTCAATCGGCTGGTCTGCCCCGGTTTTTAAAATAGGTTTAAATAGTAGATCATATATGTGAGTGCAAAATTGGTAAATGGATCCATACCATTTGGCAAAATTAAACCTTGATTATCTACTTTTTACTAAAAAAATTTAAAAGTTAAGGGAATTCCATTTGCTGTCTATATCCATTGATCTGAAATCGTGTGGACGGTCTGGATTGGTCACCTTAGTCTTCCATATGGAAGACCATTAGGGTTTCCATTTCACATATAAATTGAATAAATTAATTTCTTCAATTTGTTTAGATTAATACAAAACTACAAACCTCTTTGAGTCTCCAACACGTTGCACCACATGTGGATGCATTGAAAGCTTACTAATTATAGACAGTAACTTCATCCCAAACTAGGGTTTGAAACTAATATATTTCACCACAGTAATAAATTAGGTTGCCTATTCCTTCAACCCTAATAAATTACTGAAAAGAATAAGGAGCTTATAATAGCATATCGGTTATATTGAGATGAACTGATCAGATAACTATACTAAGAAGAGTTATATATTTAAAAATGACATAAAAACAAAGTGACCCGTTTGATTAAATTTAGATCCATGCCTTAGAAGAAGGGGAGAGATTGTTTAGGAAGTTAGAAGAATGGTGAGAATTGATAGAGAATTTTATTTGCTGATGTCCAAACACGAAAAGGGTCAGCTGTTCTACAGGTATATAGGTTCACAGTATCGTGTAAAACCAACAAAAGTGACTGCTTACCTGTAACTATAAAACCAATCCACTTTCTGATTCATTCTAATCTTATTCTTTTTTGTCCTTAATCTTGTTAATGATCTTCTCTCTTGCAGTGAAATTGAGTTAAAAAAGTTCGCAGTTTCGCAGCGACGATCCCCACCGATGATGGAGGAATTTGTTGCTGGTGCAACAGATGATGCAAAGACTTGCCCACGAGGACACTGGAGACCTGCCGAAGACGAGAAGCTCCGGCAGCTTGTCGAACAATACGGTCCCCAGAACTGGAACTCAATTGCAGAGAAGCTCCAAGGAAGATCAGGTAAGAGACGAGTATCAGGATCTCTCTCTCTCTCTCTCTCTCTCTCTCTCTCAATTTACATTTATTTCTTTTTTCAAAGTTTTTGGAATTGGATTTTGAAATTTCAACCAGCCAACCTCTATCTTTTAGGAAAGGTTGAATACATTTTCAACATTCAAATAGTCAAATAAGGTGTGGTTGAATAATAGCATAGCATCATGCATACAACATAAAGATCAACCCTTTCAATCTCTCTCTCCTCTTTCTTTGTCTAGATTTTGCTTATGAAGTTTTGCTAATTAACTGCAGGGAAGAGTTGCAGACTAAGGTGGTTTAACCAACTTGATCCCAGAATTAACAGAAGCCCATTTACAGAAGAAGAGGAAGAAAGGCTCCTCGCAGCTCATCGTGTTCATGGAAACAAGTGGGCTCTGATATCTCGGCTCTTCCCTGGCAGAACTGATAATGCAGTGAAGAATCATTGGCATGTTATCATGGCTAGAAAGCACAGGGAACATTCTAAGCTCTATGGTAAGAGAAATTGCCAAGATTTATTAACTAGTGAGTTCAACACCAACTCTAATAGTTTTCTGGGACGGTCTTCAAGACCTGAAGGGGAGTATACTTCAAAAGTTCGATTGGACACTAAAGGAATCATTCATTTCGGAAACCATTCGACGGACGAGATTTTTGTAGTTTCGCCTTCCAATTCATATCCTTCTTGGAGTTTTTCTAGATCAACAACAACGACTAACTCAGCTACAGTGGATGATTTATGTGGAAAGGGAAGAGATTACTTGAATTCGAGTTCTACCTTCTATATTACGGATAGCTCGAATAGTTCAGACCCAACTCTTAACCGCTGCTATTCTAATCCTTACTTGTATGGTGGAAACCGGAATTTCAGTACATCAGGGCTCCCTAACTATAAAAGGGTTTTGTCTTTTCCCTTCAAGAATTCTAATGGCACTGATGGTTATGGGAATCATGGAATACTCAAGAGTGAATCAACGAGGTTTGGGGATAATTCATTCACATTTCCATTTTTGAGGACAAGTAGTAAACAACAAGAACAAGGGCATGACTCCATCAAACACAAGGATGTTCCTTTCATAGATTTTCTTGGTGTAGGAATATCTTCTTGATCATTTAAACTCCTTTTTACTGATTTTTTTTGTTTTGTTTCGTTTTTTTCTGAATAAGTTTAGATCCACCTTACGTCTTCCTTATAGTATGTGAATAGACAGAAAATATAAACTACGGACAAACTTTGCTATTACTTTGTTTTCTTTTAGTGCATAAGCTGTTATTCTTCTTGAATATAGTCTATGTTGATCGGGATCAAGCAATAATAATAAACTCAGTAAAACCCAAGATCAAACAATGCACATAGATATACGTGGTTCAACAAAGCCTACATCCATGAGAAGTATCCACTATGTCAAAAATAAATTAGGGTCATAACTTATACTCCAATCCAATATAATTACACAGTAAAAATTAAGATCAAACAATGCACACAGATATGGTGCTCCACTTCGCTCCGCCCCATGGGGCCCCTCAGGTCACTCCTCTTTGGATCTAGAGACTAGTGAATATGAGCCACCACTATCTCTAATAATCTCCACCCTGTTGAATATTCAGCCACACCTTGGTGAATATTCAGCCACCTTGAAGATATCATAGCTCCGTGCCTCCACCTTGAACCAATAAGGATAGGGGTACACTTGTTTTTCAGCATCGAGAAACATTAATCAAGTCCAAGCAATGCTTAAACTTATCTATAGGAATAGGCTTTGTAGACATCCAAATTTGGCTAATTTACTTGAATTCCCCTCAAATGAGTGGCAATCAACCTTTAGAAAGCCATAGGACACACATATGAACAAAATATTTAAATTCTACCATGATAAGGGACAATTTGGTCAAATATGTCAATAATAGATTTTCTATTAATTTAATTTTTAATTAAATGGAAACTCGTACTTTGGTGTAGCCCAATCCATACAATCCAAACACTCAAGCCATGTTTTGCTTGCCCAATCCACAATTCAAGCCCATTAAGATAATCCCAATCCACAATCCAAGTCCATTAAAATAAGCCCAATTCCCATAGTCCAAATAATTGGTCAAAAAATACAAGAGTCAAGAGTTACAGGACAATAGTAACTCAACAGATTGAAGTGAATTGTTACATTCTTTATTCAACTAACTTTGAATTTATACATCAAGAATCCTTTCCATATCTTCATGGATTTGGATTCATTTACCTAAGGTAAATACTATTGGATAATTACAATCTGTTTACAACAGTAACTCAGATCAAATCTTTTGATCCAACTCTATCTTGATCATGTGCTAGAGGAGAGAGAGAGAGAGAGAGAGAGAGAGAGAGAGAGAGAGTTGGTTAGCCTCTAGCCTCCTTTATCCTTAACTGACTTTGGTTTGTGGTTATCTCTAGTATCCCCCCTCAAGCCAAACTCCATTGATCGAAGTTTAAGCTTGGAACAAAGATTCTGAAATCTTACTCGTGGCAACGGCTTGGTGAGTACATCAGCAAGTTGGTCAATTGGCGAAATGAATCGAACATTGAGATCTCGACATGCTACTTTGTCTCGTACAAAGTGAAAATCTATCTCAACATGCTTTGTTCGGGCATGAAAAATAGGATTTGATATAAGGTAAGTAGCACCGAGATTATCACACCAGAGTGTTGGAGATTTACGTAGCACAATGCCGAGTTCAAAAAATAGCGATTGAAGCCAGACCAATTCAGCAATTGCATTTGCCAATTCTTTATATTCAGCTTCAATATGGGACTAGGCTTAGAAGCCCATGATATGGTGTTTGGTCCAGAAAAGATACAATATCCTCCAGTTGATCTTCGATCATCCGGGCATCCAGCCTAGTCAGCATTAGAAAAACACTAAAGGTGTAGGTGATTTGAGCCCTTGCTAAACACAATCACATGATTAATGGTTGATTTGAGATAACGAAGAATTCGTTTCGCTGCAGACTAGTGATCATCTGTGGGGTTGTGCATGAATTAACACACCTTGTTAACTGCAAATGCAATATTTGGTCGTGTGAACGACAAGTACTGTAGCGCTCCCATGGTGCTGCATTACTCAGTTGGGTTCGATAATGGCTTCCCATGATGCTTGGATAATGGAGTACCAGTGGTCATTGGTGTTTGACAGGGTCAAGCACCGTCCATTCCAGTTCTTTGGAGGAGAGATAGAGTATACTTGGACTGATTGAGGAACATATAGTCACCGCTATATTTGACGTTAACACCCAATAAGTGATGTAGGGAGCCAAGATCTTTAATGACAGACTCATGGCCTAGCCGAAGTATAAGGGACTAGTTGTAGTCCGATTCATTGCTTGTGATAATAATGTCGTCCACGTATACAAAGAAGTAAGCCACAATAGATACTTGGCGATAGATGAAGAGAGAAGTGTCGGACTTAGAGTTCTCAAAACCAAGATCACACAGAAAGGTCTTGAGACTAGTATACCAAGCTCATGGGGCTTGTTTAAGGCCATAGGTAGCCTTATGAAGTCAACAAACATGAGATGGATGACAGGAGTCAATGAACCCTGGTGGTTGTGACATATAAACTTCTTCATCTAACGTTCCAGGTAGGAAGGCATTTCCAAATGACGGATAGGCCAATCCTTGTGAACAACAATAGACAATATGGATCGAATAGTAACCGGCTTAACAACTAGACTAAACGTTTCATCATAATCGCTGTCATATTCTTGTTTGAACCCTTCGCCACCAAACGAGCCTTGTAGCGATCAACTTGACCATCAGATCGAGTCTTGATTTTGAATATCCATTTACAACCAATTACATTCATCGAATGAGTTGGGGGAACTAGTGACCATGTGCCATTGTGTAACAATGCATTGATCTCGGCATCCATAGCCTCACGCCATTGAGCATTTTGTGAGGCTTGTGTGAAGCATGTGGGTTCGAGTGTGGGCACGGTAGCAAGGAGAACATGAGGTAACGAATATCTCGTAACGGTAAGTGCACAAGCAGGTCGGGTTCCATCCCGAGAGCGAGTGGCCATTGGATGAGCTGAGGTGGTCGGAAGGTTGGATGAGATGGGTATCGGATCATGAACCGGAGCACCTGTGAGGTCCACAAAGAGGTCAATGGTAGGAGCTACGGTGTCACCAACAATTGTAGGAGGTGATGGGACAGAGTGACCGGATCAGTTTGAGGCCACCGAGCCCTTATCACTTGAAGATGGATCATCTGTCATGAGATGCCCAACAGATACTTGGTTGGGCATGTTAACTTGCGGTGGATCCACTTGGACCGAATGTGGCCATGTGCTAGATGGGCCTGTATTATATGATCCATCTGAGATTGAAGGATGCGGGCCAAGAATGCTTGGTAGCACAGAGATTTGGAGACTCGAAGTAGTGGAGCCTGGTTGGGGTACTGCAACCTGTTGAAGAGGAAATTCATTTTCATTAATTATCACATGTCGAGAAATATATATTCGATCATTTTGGGTATATCAAGGCATTTTTAGCCTTTGTGCATGGCACTATATCTGAAGAACACACACTTTGTGGATCGGAAGCTGAACTTGAGAGCATTGTATGGTCTTAAGTATGGAAAGCATGTGCAGCCAAATACTGTTAATAAACCATAGTCCACAATAGTGCCACACAGTTTGTAGATAGGAGTTTTGCCATGAAAAACCCTTGTGGGAAGTTGATTAATCAGAAATATAGCTGTCTGAAAGGCATGATCCCAGTATTAAAGTGGGACATGAGCTTGAGCCAAAAGGGTACGACCAATGTCCACTATATGACGATGCTTTTGCTCGGCCGAGCCATTTTGCTCATGTGTGAGGACAGGCAACCCTATGTAATATATCATGTTCATTAAGGTATGCGTTGATGGTGCGATATTCTCCTCCCCAATCAGATTGGAATGCTTTAATTTTACAACCCAATAGATTTTCCACATGATGTTTGAAGTGTACGAAGACAGAAATAGCATTAGTTTTTTTAGTTAAAGGATAAAGCCAAGTAAACTTAGAAAATTCATCCACGAAATGCACATAGTATTTATTTCCAGTAACAAATAGAGTAGGAGAGGGTCCCCATACATCTGTGGAATTAGTTCTAGTAAATGGTAATCTATGGTTTTTGCTTAGTTGACATGCGGAGCTAAAATCACAATTTTTATTCATTATTGGAAGTCTATTCTTCGAAACAATAGCATGAACAGTTCTAGGAGTAGGATGTCCTAGCCGTTGATGCCAAACAGTAGATGAGGCGCATTCTCCGAGAAGTGCAGTTGGTACTTGATGAGCAGAGTTTCCTGGAATTTGATACAGACCATGCCTAAGTTGTCCTTTGAGAAAAGGTCTCCCCGTAGTCTGATCCTTAACAACACAACCAGAGGCATTAAATTCGAGAATCACATTGTTATCTACAGTAAATCGACTAACTAAAAGCAAATTCTTTGTAATGCTTGGTGCATGTAATATATCATCAGATAGACGAAAATTACGAGATTGAGAATTCAAATGAGAGGATCCAATGTGATCAATATTCAAACCTGTATCATTTCCCACACGAACTTGATCTGGCCCTTGATATTCCTAGTGAATAGCTAGGTTTGAGAGATCTGAAGTGATATGATTGGTGGCTCCTAAATCTGGATACCAGTTGGCATCAACCTGAGAGATGTGGTCAGTGGTGGCTATGAGAGCATTTAGAGATTTAGTTTCATAGGCATGGTTGTACCGGTGGTAGCAGTTAGGAGCAGTGTGATCATGGCGATTGCATAACTGGCAAGAGGTTGACTGTAGTCCATATGATGTCCCTCGATAGGAACGACCACCATTATTATTGGTTGTTGTATCGCCCCTTAGAGTTGTTTGGATATCGACCACGACCCCTACCTATACGTGGGTTTTGTGATTGCCGAGGTTGATCACCGATGTAGGATGTGGGACTTTTGGTGGTCATATTAACCGAGATAGGAGAAGAATCACGAATAGTGACTTTTTGTTGTTCCAGTCTAGCCTCTTGACTATACAGGAGATAAAAAAGAACATCCACATTTATGGATTCACGAATGACTCATAATCCAATCCTAGACCACCAAGAAGATCGAGGAAGAAATCCTCATCAGTAATGGATTGGCCTACTGTTGTAAGACTATTTGCAAGGTTTTTAGCCGTGTGAAGAAAATCGGTCATATTCATTGACCCCTTTTTCAAGGTTTGTAGCTGCATTCAGAGTTGCATCACCTGAGCATGAGAGTGAGAGGAGAACATTCGTTTTAGACTTTTCTAGACGTTTTTTTTTTTTTTTTTTTTTTTTTTTTTTTTATTTTTGCATTTGTAAGGCCTACAACTTGGCCAAGAACACTCTCACTTAGAGAAGAGATGATCCAGCTGAGCACAAGTTGATCTCGTTTGTACCAGATCATATAATCAGGATTTGTTTCAGCTGTTTCGTCTCTTTTCTCATTCAGTAACATTTTGGATGGAGTTGTAGGTTCACCATCGACGATATCCATGAGTTCGTATAAGCGGAAGAGAGGAAGAAATTGAGTTTGCCATAAGAGATAGTTGGATCGATCCAACTTTAAGGAGTTGAAGTGGTGCACATTCCTGAGAGCAGGAATGGAAGAAGATGACGTGATTTTAGCAATGGAGGACGACCTAGCCGAAGAGGAAGTGTTCATGTTGATTGTCATCTGTATGCTCTGATACCATACGAGAGTTAAGAGTTACACAACAATAGTAACTCAACAAATTGGAGTGACTAGTTACATTCTTTATTCAACTACCTTTGAACTTATACATCAAGAATACTTTCCATATCTTCATGGATTTGGATTCATTTACCTAAGGTAAATACTATTGAATAATTACAATCTGGTTACACCAGTAACTCAGATCAAATCCTTTGATCCAACTCTATCTTGATAATGTGCTGAAAGAGAGAGAGAGAGAGAGAGAGAGAGAGAGAGAGAGAGAGAGTTGAGAGTTGGTTAGCTTTTAGCCTCCTTTATCCTTAACCGACTTTGGTTCGTGGTTATCTCTAAAAACAAACCCAATTCACCTCATCACACACATCCCAAGCCATATTCACACTTTTGTCATTCTTCTTATAACCCAAGAAAGAGGTGGTCTACATTCTATGTTGGGAGTTAACATTGGTCTTTGATCTTTGATCCATCAATTCACACAACAATCCCAAGTTTTTCACCTTTTTGGTATCATATTTTGAGGATCAAAGACAAATGCATCTATCATCCATGATGGGAGAAGTTTTAGAAAATGACCCTTGACCAACTATTTATTATCACTGATGCTATTCATCCATATCAATTCTCCTTACCTAACCCTTTGACATTTACATTTTTAGCCTTAACCTTTTTATCATTTAAAGTGTAAATTCATAAAAGACAAAGTTATTATGGAGCTTTATCTTACCCAAAAGACCAAACTACCATTTTCAAAATCCCAAAAGTAACCCAATACATTCACCCTTGGCCTATAAATACCCCCTCTCTTCACCCATTTGAATACACCTTCAAGCCTCCCCTTCATAAATTTTTAGAAATAGTCTAGAACCTGAGCTTGCTAACTCACTTTTGAAGAGAAAGATTCAAGAAAGTTTTACACTTAAAGCAATAAATAGGTAATTTTTACATCACCTAGTTTATATTGTAGTGTTCATATCCTTAGCTTTCTTTTATATATCATTTTTCTTATTATGTTAGCATATTGTTAGTTTTTTTTAGTTACTTAAATGTTAAACCAAGTATGGAATAGTTTTTTTCTCAAGCAATGAGAAAATAGGACTTTTCATTTAACTTGGTTTCCTTTATATAGTTTCATCTTTAACTTTCATACCTTATTCTCATGTGATTAGTTTTTCTTTGTGTTTGAAAATAACTAAAGGCTAGTGCCTTTCTCAATCAATGTAAAAGTAAAATTATCTTCTTTTCTTGTTCATTTTTTTAGGCCATGGCATTTCCATGCTTTTTTTTTTTTTTTTTTCTTTTATCATGTAGTTACTGCTTTTCCACGTATGAAACCAAGTAAGGAATAGTTCACTCCCTAATCAATGGGAAAGTGGATTCTCCTTTCTACTTGATCTTCTTTAGATCTTGTTAACTTTCCTTTTCCCTCTTATATGGTTAAACTTCGTGTGATATTAAGGACTTGTTATTTTCCAATCAATGAAAATAGAACTTCCCTTCCAGCTTAGTTTTTTCTCAATGCATTCTATTTATAGTTTTCTTTTCTCTTTGTTTTATAAATCACTTTACTCAAGTTTTCTTTCTTTTCTCAAGTAGTTACATTTTTGATTGCATCTGAAATTAAGAAAATATTGATTTTCTTTCCAATCAATGAAAAGGTGAAATTCTCTTTTTACTTGACTTTTTTTAGGTTACCATTTTCACATATTCTATATTTTTTTTCCTTGTTATAATATAGTTACTTTCTTTGAATCTAGGCAATTTCTTTTCTTTATATCAATGCCACTTGTTATTCCATGTCTAATCATCTATATTGTATTCTTTTCTATCACTTCTTTTATTAGAATATTTGGTTAATCATTTTTAAGTATAGACTAAGCATGCATCTTTCTTTTACTTTTCTCATTTATTTCTTTCTTCGTCAAGCATGGTAGTAGTTAGTTCTTTTTCTTTATTTTAAGTATGTTAGTATAATATAATGGGTCTCTTACTTATTTTTAATATTGCTTATTGTATATTATAGAAAATGCAAGCTTGAATCAAAAAATGCATAATTTAAACTCACAAACCTTGTCCCACCCATTTTTACCCATTTTAGGAGGAGCTTAGTAAGTTTGCAAATGGGTGACCATTGTCCTCGGTGGCAATTCTTACTCTCCCGGAGTTAGTAGGCCAACGACTGGGTGACCATTGTTTCCCCAGTATCGGCACCCAACACTCCACCCCAATATCAAATGACCAGAGAAGCATGTGGAGAAATCCATGTGTGGAGGTTGGCTTATCGGTTTTGGTTTTCCATTAACTTTTAGATGTATACACCTTAACCCCTAATGTAGAATCCGGTTTAGGTTAGAATGCCGATAATCTTAGGACATATGTGATTGTTTTTGTCCACTAAATGTTGGTCCATAAGATATAAAGTCCATAAATCATAATTTAGTTGTCATCTTTTGTCAATCATAAATTAAGTCAAATGCTTGAGAGAATGATAGGGGAATCAAGGAGTAAGTAACCAGTTTAGACTGGATGAGGTGGAGTGCCTAACACCTTCCCCATTCTCATAATCAAAATTTCGAACCCATTGATCTCTTGTTACGCATCCAATGGAGTCATTAGTTGTTATTTTATCATGTCCTTGGATATAAGGCCCCGATGTCCAATCACACCATAAAAAGAGTTGGTGGTGACTCCTAAACCCCCTTTTTCCATCCCAATTCTTGTCGGAGAGGTTGCAATCGTTCCTTTAGGTGCTTTTAGGATTTGTCAATATGTCAATTGCATTCTTTGAAGTGATCTTTCTCAAGTATTACCTCATATGCAACGATTAACTCCTTTATCTTATGAAGCCTCACATCGAAATGCTTTGTTCTTGCGCGGTATACCTGGTGATTTTTCAAGTAAATGAAACTCTGACTATCACAATACAACTGAACTCCATCTTGTTTTATCCCAAGCTCATCCAGACTTTTTACCCATAATGCTTCATTTGCAGCCTCAAACACTATCATGTATTCAGCTTTAATAGTAGAAAATGCTACTGTAGGTTGTATTGTGGATCTCCAACATATAGGTCCATATGTAAGTGAGTAGACATAACCTGTAGTAGACCTTCCGTCATCCAAGTCACTTGTATTGTAACGGCCCAAACCACCTCATGAGTATTTAATTTAATTTTATTTCTTGATATGGCTCTATTTGCCGAATTGAATTTTAATCGGATTAGATCCAACCATGTGATGCTCGTTATTATGATTTTTATGGTCCTTGTGTAATGCACTGTAGTCTAACTTCAATTGTTTGAACTAATGGAGTTATAGTAATATTTGTGCTGTGATGAGGTGTATGGCTTGGATTGATTTGTTAGAAATTAAGGGTTTGGATGTGAGTAGTTAGAAATGAATGGTTGGGATATAAGTAGTTAATGATAGAGGGCTCAGATTTTGCCACATGGCAAGGGGGGATAGTTTTGCATGGAAAGCTTGAGAGACAAGCTAGTTTGAGCTTTGTTTGGGTTTTGGCTTGGAAGGAAGGCTTGGAGAAGAAGATAGTCTCACTTGTTGATTTGTTGATGTCCTGTTGCTTGAATCCTAACAAGTAAGTATAGATTCTTGAATATAATTAGTTAGATCCTAGTTTTCTTTGCAATTTCAATGATTCATGCTTGATGTGTTGAAATGAATATGTATGCCTTGATTGAATAATTTGAATGTGTTCATTTAGTGTTTTTCTTGCTTGTAATTCACATATGTTAGTTCTTTTACTCTTATGAATTGAAAAGCCTAGAAAATAATTGAAAACCCCCAAGTTTTGGCTTATTCGCGACGTTCGGCGGCCTCCTAGGCGTGTCGAACACATTGTCGAACACTTTCCGGGCACATGGTGAACCCCTCGGTGCACCTAAATAGGTCATCGAACATGAACATCAAGAACAGGTCCCCGAGAACCACTTCGGTCTGCCGAAATGGGCCTCGGTGCGCTGAAAGGGTCACCGAAGAGTTCACTGAGAAAGGACCCTTGGTTTAGTCGCCAAATCTCAGAGAGGTTCGCCGAACCAAGCTTCAGTGCGCCGAGGTAGGTCTTGAGTGCGCCGAAGACTCCGCCGAGGATCCTGTCGAAATACATTGCTTACTATTGAACATGAATGTTTATAAACAAATGCCTGTTGTCATATGTATGGATTGAATTCATGAGGTGTACTCACATGTAAGAATGATGGTAGAAATGATGTATGAGAATTTAAATGAAGGAATATCGTGTGAGATACACAAAGGTAAATGGATCACGTACTTAGATGGTTGTAATGACCTGAACCTTTGAAAGTATTTTATTTTCCTAGTTATAATATATGAATAAATTATTGGAGTTAATCTGTGTTATTGTATGTGCATTATTTATGTTATGGGGGTGTTTTGTAACATAGTTTCTGAATTAGGGGTTAAACTG
>JAUPMG010286202.1:0-32192 GCA_031762675.1 Pachysandra terminalis | reverse complement strand
TTCTTAACTCCCCTTCTCCACTACTTCTCCTCCATTACTCACCCTCTCTATCTCATCCTCCACTCTCTTCTCTCCCACTGTTGCTGGAACATTTAGGAGAAGAAAAGACTTTGTTAAAATTACAAAATAGCCCCCCTAACTTCCTATGATTTCAAATAAACCCCACATCTTTTCTATAATTGAAAAATTGACCTTATATATCAAAATTCATCTTTTAGAACCCTCTATCATCCTAAAGTCTTCTAAATTCACAAATAAGTCCCCATAACCCCTAATTCAGAAACTATGTTACAAAAATACTCCCATAACATAAATAATGCACATACAATCACATAGATAACTCCAATAATTTATTCATATATTATAACTGGGAAAATAAAAATACTTTCAAAAGTTCAGGTCATTACAAATTAATTATTAGAGTTAGGTCCTGTTTGGTTAATCCTGGATTAATTCATTAACCCAGTTTTTCTATTTAAGCTATAATACTTTATTACTAATTTACAATTATTCTAATGTTAAACAAATATCATAATATAAATATACTTTATCATCGGGTATTATTGAAAGATTTAAAAAAAAAAGGCTACTTCATAATAGAATATATTTATTTAATATAATTTGAAAGTTATTTAGCATTAAAAGTGAATTAAAATTATGAATAGTTAGATAATTTGAGAAATCATATTTAAAGTTTAAAACTTTTGAATGGTATACTCATTAAAAGATGGTTATTATATTTATGAAACGTTTTATCCATCTTAATACTTATAAGGATGTCTCCAAAAATAGTAGTCATGTATGATGATACTATGTACATAGGAATATAACTTGAAGCTAAAATAATCTAGAAAATTTAATATTCCTAAGATTTATATTGACTATAATTACATCAATACAATAATACCTTCAATATGTTATTATTTTGGCTAAATATAGATAAATAATATAAATAGAATTTAAATGTAAATACTTTATATTTTTAAGAAGTCAAGTTTGTAAATTTATATTATAATATTCTTTTAGAGCACAAAAATAAAACTATTTCACTTTACTTTAGTTTATAAGATATAAGAATCTTATCCTATGTATTATACTTAAAATTTCATCTTAGTATTTCAAAATTGCCAAATCAATTAGAAAATATAATTAATTCTAATATTAAGTTTTATTTTGTTAAAGATAAGTATATGGTTTAATAAGAATTTTATGCGTCTTTTTAATGAATTAATTAATACCTATCAAGACTGGCCACACATTTTAACTTAAAGAGTTATGATTGTGTGTAAAGCACTTTCGTTTCCTATAGTGCAACCCACCAATCACAAACAGTCTAAGTCAAATCTGTAGCTAACTAAAATTTTAAATTAATCCCTATATTAATTACACACTAAGTCCTACACTTTATTAATTATAGATTAGTCCTATATTTTGGTTGGGTTATTACAGTCTACCCTCCCTAAGACAAAATCTTCCTAGAAATTCAATAACCCCGATTTAGAGAAGTTGAGATACTTACCCTTGATATGTTCTAGTAACCAATCAACCTTTGCTGATTTCAAATAGTACCTTCAATTTCTTCGCCTTGTTGCTGTTTCATGGCGTAAACTTTTGCTTCTTGAGTTTGTTGCTGTAGTTTGCTTGGTAACTGGCAATTTCCTTGATGATGTCCCTTTCTTCTGCAGTTGAAACATCTCGGGCTTTTCTTACCAAGTCTTTGAGTGTTCGTTAATTCTCGTGATGAGTATCGCCGCTAGTCCTTAGGGGACTAACAATCCCTTTGATGATGACTATACCTCCCACAGTTGTAAAACTTCCAGTTTGAGGCAAATCTTGGAGTATCCCTTTGTTTTTGTGTCTTTCGAGCATTCAACAAATTGGCTTGATATGTTCTGGGTTTCCTTTCCTTCTTAATGTTCCTTTGTGTTTCAAATTGTTGAAGCATCACTCGTACTCATGCTTGTTGCTATAGCATCGTAGAGGCTATCTGTCCCATGGCTTGGAAAATCCCAGTAAGTTGTAGGTTCTGATTGTCTGTATCACATGATGCTGGTGCACTAGTATCCATACTACCTCTTCTTCTACCGGCCATTGCTAATCAACTAAGTACCTATAGAAAGAGAAGACAACATCCGATACTTATCATGAACTAAAATCCCAGATTTGTTAGTATTTCACACTGCACATAGAAAACTTTGAAATGTCGGCACCTTAAAAACCTTAAAAAATAACGGCAATCAAAAACTTTTGGAATTTGATTTAAAACATGAAAAACTTAGGCTTTGATACCATTTTTAACACATCCCAAACTTAAAGAAAATTCATGTGGGAATCCCTTAGGTTCAAAACGTGACTCTCACTAATTTACATCGGGAGTGGAAATAATATAGAACCAAACCATAAGAAATAATATTAAGACTTCTAAAGTAATCTTAACTGGAAAATAATCAAAATAATTTAAGTCTATTACATCCAAAACAACCAAGTAAAACACAGTTGAAAACAAATAAGATATCCTATTCTCATGCTTTAAATCAAATCCCAATTAACTAACCTATTACACAAATCTAAGTAAATCATCCCTATTACATATTCTACTAAAATAAGCAAATAAATCCTAATTAGAGCTAATATCTTCATCCTTGACTTAGTCTCCATCTTGATCACCACGTTCCTATTCTCCACTAACTAAAGATCCTGAAATGGTTATGCTCAAAGGCATCAGCTACACTTAGATCAGTAAGTCAATTAAACCGTATTTCAGAATAGAATAGGGTCAAAGCCACTCTGTACTGATATAACATAGACTAAACAACAATAAATATGATAAACATGATAACTATGAAAAGTGTATGCAAATGTAATGCATGTCCAGATTATTAATGAGTGTAATACATGCTCTTGCAACAATGAAAAAGGTAATCACCAAGTGTGATTCATGCAAAAACATATGCTGTGCAAATATGCATGTTGTTCGGAATTCGAATATTGTATGCCCAACACTAGACCAATCAATTACTGAGCAACATGTCGTATTGAACCATCCCCCCATACAGGGCCACTCTCAGTAAGATATTCTATGTGCGCATCATAGTTTTAAGGGGCTTCGACCAAGAGGGCACAATTCCCCCACTTATGCTCGGTCACGGAAATATAACCAAGGCGAAAAAAATATGAACTAACCTCAGTGAGTCATACACTAAGCGAATGCCAACAGAATTTTACTCAACATTCGTTACGTATAATAATACGCTATTGAGATATAAATAATAATATGGTATATTGGGATCGCAACTCCCTCAACCTATGAAATCAGTCCATCCAGGACTTCCTCACCATATCATGATGTTCTAATCACAATATCACTCAGTTATATCAGAATCTTCAACTGATGTGAAGATTTGAAGAAAAAGTCAAGCACCAGACCAGATTATGGTCATTAGTGCAATAAGGCTCCTGCTGTGCAAGTGTAGTGTAGCTGCACATTAACTAAACATACAGTAAGTGTACAATGGTGTAATGAGTCTAGATGATCAATATAATTATCAAATTCATTGTATATGTCTCATGATATCCAGGTAATATCAATGCATGATCAATTATGATGAAACATATGAAATTTTCAATTAAGTATGTAAACCCTCAATTCATGTCATAAACAAATCATTAATATCACATAATTACTTTAAAACTAATTTGAAATCAATCAATCAATTAACAACTATCAAACAAATCTTAAGTTGCTGCCCAAACAGTTCCAGCAACCTAACCAGCACACCGGTTTTGTCTGGTAGACCACACAGAGGAAACCAAATCCCATCGGCAGGCTAGCCGGCACACCGGTTGCTAACCGGTAGGCTAAACAGTAACAACCCTGAGATAACACTATGGCCCGGTAGGCTAACCGGAACACCGGTTTCCCACCGGCAGCCAAAACAGTGCCACTAAAAACACATAAGGGATCTGGCAGGCTAACCGGTACACCGATAGGCTGTCAGTTGCCCCCTGGGTTCACCGTGTAGGCTAACCAGCAAACCGATATTATGCCGATTTGCCCAGAAACCAGCAAACATCATGAAATTTGTAATTTAAGTTATTTTTAATCAAAGTTTTCTTCAAACAGTCCAATTAAAATCAAAATCCGACCAAAAACAATCAATAATAACAATCAAATATTTAACTTACCATTGCTAGGATGACAATGCAATAGTTTATGTTTTAGAATTAAAATCAACATATTCTTCAATTTCTAAATAAATTGCAGTGTCATATTCAATGAATATGACATCTAACCTATATCCATATCAAAAATAAAGAGTAATTGAATTACTTACCTTGGCTGGTCGTTGGATCTTCTTCTTCTTCACCTTGGTTCAAGTTTTGAACCTCTTCTTCTCAAGCTCCTAAAGCTCCAGCAGTTCTCCACACTCTCACTCTCTTGAATAATGAACCACACGTCCAAGCCTAGTGTTTTAAAAGAAATTCCTATGGTTTCTTAGTTAGTTTAGGAGTTGTTAGCTTAGTTTGATTATGGTTGAGTTGATAGCCCTTAGATCTAGATTAGTTTAATTACAGCCTTTAGATCAAAGTGCCCTAGTTCTAGTGTGAGTTAATCATTGCTTTTATCTTACTTTAATCCTATTCAGATTTAATGTCTGTTCTTTTTAATCCTAACCATCAAATTAATCTACGTGTTCCTACGCAATTCTAACCATTGATTTTAGGTGTTCTAGTCTTACTTGAACTAGTCTTTATTAATCTACTTAATGTATACTTCGTTTTTAAGCTATTTGGAACTCCTAATCATTTTCTAACTTAGGTTTTCTAGAAGGTATTAATTAAAAACGAATTTAATATTTTTTAATTCTATTATGTTGGTTTGGGCCATACGAATAACTTAAGCCCATTAAGCTAATTAGTTAATTAAAGTTCATACTTAATCACTTGAGCCCAATTCCTTAATTAATTAAGCGTTAAACAATATATTATGTTTTGATGTGTGATCATACAAGGTCTACATGTAATAATTTAGATTAATGTAAGTATACAGTTATTATGTAAGTGTTATAGTTTATTTTTAGAATCCTATTAAATTACTGTTGTACCCTTATAAAAAAAAGATAATTTTCTACTTCAATTTTTTGTGTTGTTACATGGAGCCTTCTTATTTCATCTATTGTCGATTCGTCCATGTACAAGACCGACTGGTTCAACTGTATGGAGAGCTAGGTGGTGATATTACGGCCTGGCGGGCTAATCCCGTGTATCATTAGGTTGAGGATCTTAATGCCGAGATAACACGTTTTATTGAAAGCGCATGGATAGCTGAAAGAGAGTTCGTTCTCGCCTAACTGGTAGACTGCATATGGTTCAGGCTGAATACGCGCCATTTGAAGAGCGACATCAAATTGTTGTAAGGTGGATTAAAGAGTTGGACGATCGTCTGGATGGAGTGAGGCTTTCTATGGATGACGTCATCCTGAAAATTGAGATGCCAACCGACTTTTCCATCCTTTTGTCGTTGTTGTAGATGCTTGGTAGATCATCGTTTTATCTTTCCTCTTGTAACCGCCCCCGCTTAGTTTTGTGGGCGGTATTGTAACTTTCTTCTCATGAATGAATATCACTGTGTTTTTGCATATCTTCACTCTTCTTCTGCCTGGTGTTCTTAGTAGTAGCCTTGGCAAAAGTACTCGTGTACGAGCAATGGTTGCTTGGTCTGGGAGCAGACCAGTTGCGCCTACTTCGGATAAAGTTAATGTTCGAGGTGACTAGGTATCAGCGGCAGCCTCGCGTATAGTGGATTGCATAATTGTGAAGTACGGGGATATCACTGCTTCGATGGGTTATCAGTTGGGAGGGATTCCATCTGCTATCTATGAACTAATGGAGGTGTTAGTTGGCCTCCTTATGTCGAAGAACCTTTCCACTTTGTCATCTAGTGATGTGGAGACCCTACACAAAGGGAAGGTAAACTTGTAGGTGATGCATGTTCGTGTCCCATGGTTGTTTGATCAGAACGAGGTTGTTTTGGAAATGCATGGGTGCCTTACTGTTATTGCACAGGCGTTTGCACTCAGGAAAGAGATAGCCGAAGTGGAGTCAAAGTTGGCGGAGATGAAGAGTATCCTTTCTCCCTTGGATGCATTGGAAGCAGAAGCGAAGGATCAACCCGCGTCTCTTGATATCGAGGCGGCGCTAGGGTCTGACTTACTGTGATGCTTTGTTGTTTTCTTCCTCCCACCTTTTTCTTTTGTATGCTCGGGTAATTTCCCGGTGCTATTGTTGTTGTTTTGTTTTTTAGAGAATAAACAAGGATTGCCTTGGCCATTTGTTTGCATGCGATACCCTTATTAGGCAAGAGTGATTTTTGTTGTCTATTTTGATTAATGGTGCCATCCGAACTGTCTGGTGAAAACCTTTATTAAACAATAGCTATTTTTCATTGTTTATTTTCATTGATAATGCTATCTAAACTGTTGAGTGGAAAACATAGGAAATAAGGCAGGGGATGCGGAAGTCTTTCCGCTCTCCCACACCCCCCCCCCCCTCTTTTGTTTATCTTGGACAAAAGAAATTTTCATTGTCTATTTTCGTTAATAATGCTGTCCGAACTGCCAGATGGAGAACATAGGAGCTAGGGCGTGGGATGTGGAACTCTCTCTCTCTCTCTCTCTCTCTCTAGGAGTAGTACTTCTTCAGCCACTTGTTGTTAATTGGATTGAATAAATGATCGCCTTCCACTGTTACTAATAGATATCATCCTGCCACTGGAGCTTCTCTGATTATGTAAGGTCCCTCCCATTTAGGTGTAAACCTAGGAGCAAATATCCCTTTTTCCCACGTGTGTCGTCGTTCTGAGGACTAGGTAGCCTTCCATAAAGGTTTTTGGCTTAACCATTTTTTCATATGCTCTAGCGATCCGTTCCTGATAAACATCTTCCTTTGCCTCCACTTGGTTGCACCTCATCTCGAGCGCTTCAAGATCCGTCGTCCTATTAGAAAGCCATGTCGGATCGTCCCATTCAATAAATGAGTTGGCAAAGATTCATTCGTTGAGAATGGATAGTTCGACCGGTAGTACGGCTTCTATCCATATACCATGTTGAATGGTGTGTGTCCTATTGGGCCCCGTGTGGATGTGTGGTATGCCAAAAGTGCTAGAGGGACAAAGTCTCGACATTTGGCATGGTTATCATGTACCATTTTGCTAAGGATCTTCAGGAGCGACATGTTAGTTCTTTCTGCTTGTCCATTGCCTTTTGGGTAGTAGGGTGTGGATTTCCCGTGCTTAACTTGATAGGTGTGTAGAAGGATTTGCACATGTTGGTTGAGGAACGGTGTGCCATTACCGAAATGATGCGGCTTGGAATTCTGAAGCGACATATGATGTTCTCTTTGAAGAATTGGACCACTGCTTGTCCGGCCACCTTCTTCAGTTGTGCGGCCTCCACCCATTTGGTGAAATATTCTGTGGCTACAAGTTTCCATCGGTGTCCCTCGAGGGTGGATGAATAGGTTCTATCAGATCCAGCCTCCAGGTGTCGAAGGACCATGGCATCCTAATATGCCATAACAAGACGGCCGAGGCATAACTAGGTTTCCCCGGACCTGGAATGCGTGGCATCGATTGACGTGAGCTACGGAACCTTTTTCCATTATTGGCCAAATGTATTCGACATTTAGGAGTTGGTGGTACAACTTGCTCTTACCCTAGTGTTCACCGCATTCTCCGGCATGTACCTCTTCCAAGGAACTCTTCGCCTATACTGGTCCCAAGCATCTGAGGTTTTGTCCTCCAAAGCCTAAGCGAATTAATTCCCCTTCCTTGAGGTTTTATCAGGCATCCTTTCTCTTTAATCGAATACTTGATATTCTATCCCCTTGTACGTGGCCATGGCTCAAACAGTCCACGTAGGGATTTCTCCAATCCTTGGCATCATTAACGATGTTACATTTTGCCTTATCAAGGGATTTGTGGTAGTTTGGGTAGTTCCTCTGTACTTCAACAGCTTCCTTTGACATCGATGGCCAATAGTAGTCGTGGCATTATAACTTTTGGTACAGACTTATGGCTACTGTTGACGCTGTGACACATGTTTGTTCATGCACCTGTATAAGCCTATGTCGGGCCTCTGTCGCCGACAGGCATCTCAATAGGACTCCGTCAGCCACCTTGTAATAAAGTAGTCCCTTGTGGTTTCAAAAGGACCATACCTCTTTCAAGTACCGGGATGGTGTTTCGAGTTTTCTTTTGATGTCCATTATCCAAGGATCTTCTTCGAGCCCCATTGTCGCTTCCATTTACCAGTCGGATGGCAATGTCTTCCTCTCAATTTGGATAGTGGTGTGGGAGCCTTCGATAGGCAAATGGGAACCGATTGAGACCAGGGTATCCCCATGCCTATTGTCTTGTCTGGCCATATGATCAAATGTGCACGATCGAAAGAAGTCTAGAAGGCTTTGTGTTATTGTCCATTATGCGGACAGCTGTATTTCCTTGAGCACGAACGCCCCTGACACTTTCTTAATGACGAGGTGGAGTCTCCTAGGATTCTCAGGTCACAAATTCTCATATTCTTTTCTATAGTTAGACCAATCAAGAAGGCTTCGTACTCTATGTCGTTGTTGCTACACGGGAAATCTAGCTTGAAGGCGAAGGAGTGAGACAAGCCGCTCGGTGCAATCAAGACTATTCCCGCTCCACCGATGACAACGAGGGAAGGTCCGTCAAAGCTTGTTGTCCACGTCTCGTGTCTGTCCCCAACATCATAGACTTCCTCCTCGCCGTGTGTCCTACTATCCGGGAATTGGGCTAGTAGGTCGGCCAACACTTACCTTTTGACTGCCCTCAGGCGTACAAGATATTTTGAATTTCGACATGTACGGTAGACACTTTGCTATCCTTCCTAACAGAATAGGTCGAGTGATTAGGTATTTGATTGGATCCTCCTTCGTTCTAATTTCGATCTTTCGGACTAGGAAGTACTGCCGTAGTTTTTGGGACACGTTCACGAGGACTAGACATATCTTCTTTATACGGGCTTAGCGTAGCTCCACTCTCCTCAACTCCCCACTGAAGTAGTAAATGGGTCACTCTAACCCTTGATCTTTCTCCTGCGTAAACAAGGAGACGATGGATGACTCGGAGTGGCAAGGTACAGTATCAGCGGTTTGCCTCTCACTAGTGCTGCCATGGTGTGCACTGAGGCAATTAAACGCTTGATTTTTTGATGGGGTGTCTCGCATTCCTCTATCCATTGGAAGGTTATACCCTTTTTTAGATACCTCATGAAGGGGGATGTCAACTCTGCCAAGGAGGGCATAAACCTCCTAATGTAGGACAGTCAACCCATGAGAGTGCGTAATTTGTCCATGCTTTTGGGAGATTGCATGCTCAATAAAGAATTTGACTTGTCTAGGTCAACATCAATTCCTTGGGGGTCAACCAGGAACCCTAAGAATTTCTCGCCATCATGCCAAAGGTGCACTTCAGTGGATTCCTGTGTAGGTTGTATCTACGACAGTGTTCTAAAGCTTTTCTCAACACGTTGGGGTGATCATGTCTGTGCACCGCCTTTACCACCAAGGCATCGACGTAGTCTTCCACCTCATGGTGCATCATGTCATGAAAGATGATGGTCATAGCTCGCTGGTATATCGCCCTAGTGTTCTTGAGTACAAATGGCATGAACGTGTAGTAGAAATTTTCGAAAGGGGTTCGAAAAGTTGTTTTCATGGCGTCCACTTCTGACATCTTTATTTGATTGTAGCCGTTGAATCCGTCCATGAAAGAAAACATCTCGTGGTCGGCAGTGGTATCAACCAGCAGGTACATGTTCAGCAAAGGGAACTCAACCTTTGGGCAGGCTTATTGAGATCCCGGAAGTCTATACAATATCTTATCTGGTCGTTCTTCTTCTTCACTAGCACTATGTTGGCTAGCCAAGTTGGGTATTGGATGGGTTTGACGAAACCTGCTTGTAACAGTTTTTTCACTTCGTCCTTTATCTGTGCTTCTATGTCGAGTCGAAACACCTGTGGGCCTACTTTTCGACCTCTGTTCCAGGGCGAGATTCAGCTAGTGCATGACCAACGCGGGGTCAAGACCGGGCATCTGGTCATAAGAACATGCAACTAAGGCCACTTTCTCTTCTTGATTGAGGCTTTTGCTCACATTAATCGGCTTACTTTGTTCACTTCCTCGTTCTAGGTCAACTACCTTAAGTTTCTCTACTACTTCCCTCACTCTGTCATGTGGGTGCCCTGAGATTATGTCAGGTAGTAGCGCGCTCGTGTCCTGTTGAACTTTGCAAAATTGTGGAATTTGAAGACGGCTAGGACTCTCCACTGCTAAAGGTCTCGTTTGACGTCATAATCGATACACTATCCTCCCGTTAGGGAGCTAGACTCTCATGCAGATAGGCTTACCAACCTTCGAGCTCTTGCTCCTGGGAGTGAGTTGAGCATGCCGTTTGTCTGTGGGTTCCACGCGGGTAGTTGTATAGCCCGTGGGGGTTGCGTAGAGGTTTCCCCGTCATAAAACAACTCGTCATAGAAGACAGCATCTGCCATGCATGTTTCTTCCTGTGAGAAAGGCTCTCTTGTTGCCAGCACCCTTAATTGTCACCCGTTGAGGCCGGCTTTTATGCATTGATGGTAGGTCAACTCTACCACTCCAAATTTTTGGAACCTGTTTCGTCCCAACAGCAAGTGGTAGTTGGTGTTGGTGTCTATGGCGTAGACTCTTGTTGGCACTCTGAATGGGCCAATGTTCAAGTCGACCGTACAATAGCCGAGGGTGTTGTAAGTGATACACCTGAAGTCGGTTACCGATATGGATTGGCGAGTTATGAACCCAGTCGGGTATCTGATAGCACGCATGGTCTCCATTGGAATGATGTTGATCCCGGAGCCAGGGTTGTAGAGCTCTGTTTTGTTCGACACCGTAGACTTTGGCAGTGATGTACAAAGGTCAGTTGTGGTTGTGATACGGGTATTCCATGTCGGCCTCCGTGAAAATGATGGCAGCAAGGGCGCCTTTGAACGACCTCTGTGTGGTTGTAGTAGCTTCGAAGCACTGTTTTCCATGCTTCTCTACTACGGTCATCAAGGCGTTGGTTGCTGCGCGGCAAGCAAGCGAAGAGAAGCCCAATTCATCGAAGAAATTGTCAAATTCCAGATGGTTGACCAATGTGTTGACTACAAAGGGATCTGAAGAGAAACTATCCAGCCAAAGCGTCTCCTGAGCTGGGCTTTCCATGAAATACAGAGGTTCATCTTCCATAGGAGGAATGGCCTTTAGAGAGATGATATTAACATGTTCCTTTCCCAGTCGTCGGGGAAGCGGATCTTTGTGGTTTAACCCTACAAGGCAGGGCTCATTCAGTTGCAGGATACCCTTCTCTAGTTTCTCCTTGAATATGCACCACAATGTGTAAAAGTCGTGAGTGCAGTGCGTGGTGACGCGGTGAAACTTATAGTAGATCGTCGCCCTCTTCTGTTCCTTCATTGGTAACTTTTGTACATAGGGCATCGTGATGATTCCATCCTAGAGCCACTTTTTCAATTTAGCCTTGGCTTCTTCTACCGTACACGAGAGGGGTGACAGCGGTGAAGAATCCGCTCTAGGGCGTCTCGGTCGAACCTCGCTTCATCACTTTGGAGAGCTTTCAACGGCAGCCACAATCATTCTCTTTTCTCTTCTTGTTGTTCTATCAGAAATGACCACAGTTTGCTATTCTTTCTGGCCAATTCCAATAACTTGGTGTCACGCCCCAGATCCAAGATATATGATCTCAAGGATTTACGAGGAATAACCTTCGGATCCAATGCTTGGATGCGGATAACCATTCACATACTGTAACCCTCACGTGGTTAATCAAAGTAACAACATAAAAATCAGCGGAAGCCTAAATAATTTAAAACCATAATCTAATCCATACCGACTAAGTTAGAATTATCCAACATAAATCCAACTAGTCTATTACAAGTCCATGCCCTCATGGGGTCAAACCAAATAAAATAAATCAAAATTCAGCATCTCAATGTTTCTAACATTATTCTTGACATCACTACTAGAAAGCAACATGTCACTCGATCCGTCTCAGTCAAACTGTTCACCTGTTTCAACATAAAGGGTGAGCAAAGCCCAGTAGAGAAATCCAAAGAAATCACGGCAATTATTTTCATTGATTTACAACGACATAGATTAGTTCATGCAATTTCATTCAACAAGTAATATCACAATCACAGTGTATTAGCATGCTTAATATCACACTAACTTACTATACAAGAGATATATCGTAACATATAATGTAATCCCATTACATTACAACAAAGATCACCAACCACACACAAAATCATAACATATCATAATAATCACACACATGGTCCCACCATGATAAATCATAGTGTCCCCATGATCCCATCATGTACAAACAATTAACCCATAGTCTCACTATGCATCAAAACAAAATCTACATGATCCCATCATGCACAAACAATTAAACCACATTGTCCCACCATGCCTTAATCACAGTCTACATGTTCCCATCATGAATTGACAACTATACCACATGGTCCCACCATGTCTCAAACCACAATCCACAAGGTCCCACCATGTCACAAAACACAAGCATTCATTTCAAGCAATACTCACAAACATTCACTTCAATCGATGCTCACAAACATTCACTTCAATCAAAATATGCAAATGATTGTACGATATGATGCAAGTATGCACAATGAATGCAGATGATAATGTAGATGCGAGGGTAATTAGGCTTAGCCTAACCACATGTTCAATCAATCAACACATTCTTTAAGGGGCTTGCACCACACAGTAGAATGCTACCATTCTTATTCTTTAAGAGACTTTCACCTCACGGTAGAATACATCAGTAGGACTTATTTTTTAAGGGACTTTCATCACACGGAAGAATACACCAGTACACTTATTATTTAAGAGATTTTCACCACACAGAAGAATACACCAAGAAACCATCAACCCATTCTTTAAGGGACTTGCACCACATGGTAGATGCCACCATTCTTATTCTTTAAGGGACTTTCACCATACAAAAGAATACACCAGTACACTTATTTATGGTGAGCTCACATAGAGTGACACCACATCATAACATTAACTAGTGGATGCTCCCAGCACCACTCACAAACCATTCATAAACCAAACACATAGTCAATCACATTGACTTCCAGTGGATACTCTCAGCATCACTCACAAACCACATTCATATCAGATACCACAATCAATCATGCACATCATCCTAAGCATGTTATCTATAGCAACATTATAAAGCTATGAAGATAACTACTGTAAGATCAATGGAGATTACCTACCTCTTCAGGCTAGTAGTAATCCCTCTATTCTTCCAATTTCACTTGCCTCTTCAAGTGTTGCTTCCAAGGTTCTTCCTTCCTGCTTCTCTTCTCCATTATCTTCCTCACTTAGTTTCATCAAATACCTCATACCCTTCATCCTTTCTTTTTCTTTCTTTTCCTTTCTAGCTCTCTTCTTTCCACAATAGGTCTTCCTCTTCTTTTCCTCTCTCTAGTTTTTCTTCCTTTCCTATAGGCCTTCTCATCTTCTTCCTTAGGATTTTTCTAGTTTTTCTCTTCTTTTGCTCTAACTCAGATTTTCTTCTCTTCTCTCTCTTTCTCCTCTGGATGTGTGAAGCAAAGAGAACTTTCCTTCTCTCACACTTCATAGTTTAGAGGAGTTTCAAGCTAGATGGAAGGTTTCTAATTATTTTCTTTCAATTTTTAATTTGAATTTCCCTAATGGGAGAATCGTCCATATCAGTTTGTATTCTGGTTTCCTTTATTAACCCTATTACGCACTCTAATTACTTAATTAGCTGGGTTCTAATTGGATCTTTTATTGGGTTCTAAGTCTAGTCCAACATTACAGTCCAGATCTGATTCTAATTAATGGTCCAGCCCAATTGAATTTGGTTTCTATTTAATTACATAATTTACCCAATTAATTTTTAGAATTGCTAATTAATCCAATTCAGCCACAAGTATTGTAGATAATTCCAGATGTGTAATTAGCAGATTAATTAGGATTAATTCATTAATTATATGACTTGGTCCGGGTCATTACACTTGGTGAATGTCACTACACCGATATTTTCCAATATGGCCCTGTAGGACCACTCCATTCCGCCTATGCATAGTTGGACTATCTTTTCTTCTACTATAGGCTCGTGACATTCTAGGGTCTTGTCGCAAAATATCCTAACATAGGCGACTAGTTCCTCATAGACTCGTTGATAGGTCCTACTGAGGTTGAACAACGTGATCTATTCCTCGATGTCGAAGAACTTTTTCATAAAGTGAGTCGTCATTTCCTCCCAGATATGTAGCAACCCAGGTTGCAGATTGTTGTACCATGAATAGGCGCGATCAGTAAGGGACTTTGAGAACTCATGGAGGCGTAGGTCCTTGTTCGCCGCGTGGGTACCCAAGGCGTCAATGAATCAATTAACATGCTCCTTGACATTTCCGGTCCGCCCATTATATTGGGGAGACGGTGGACTAACGTGCTCGGTGGGAAAGGCGTATTTGAGAGTGTCCGTCGTGTACGGGGGATGAACATCCATACTGGAATCGGCGGCGACTGCGAAATAGACTCGCTATTTTTCCAGCATGGCTTGGACATCTTCCAGGCTGACGTACGACAAAGGCATATTACCCACTTCTACCAAAGGAGTGGGAGGCGCTTGGGTCGCCTCAATACCGCCTCATTATTAGGGCGGGATGTCACTTGAGAGTGTTGTGTCATCTCTTTAAGCAACTCTTGTAGCGTCGCTAGGTAGGCGTTCCAGTTGATTGTGTCGCCTTGATTACCCTCATCCCTTGCTATTTGGGGAACCGAGGACTCACCCTAACTTTCAGGTTGTGGTCGGTAGCGACAATGGGCGGCAAGGGCGGGTCCTGTTGATTTTGGCTATTCGTCTTTCGTCGACCTCCTGCCATCAAAAGAGCTCCCCAGTGGAGTTGCCAATAATGTAAGAGGGGTTTTACTTGTCATGGGGTTGGGGACTTAGTGATTGGTAGGAGGGAGCGGAGAACACTCAAGGGATCTTGGTAGGGCAAAAGGGGCTTTGCGTGGGAAGTGATGCGTAGTCTCTTTGCATGATTATCCAACAATCTTTACCCTCGCAGGTGAGGGTATATATATAGTGTGCGGGTAACGGCTCATTACGACTCTGTTAGTCGTTATAATGGCCTGGCATCCAGGATCCTCCTTCGAGCGTGGTTATTGAGGACCATGCCTCAAGAAACCGGCCTCCGTCCCAAGCCTCCAATCCACAAGCCCACAATGTTCCCCCCGAGATTACCCTCTTGTTGGACCAGAGGTGGCATTGCTGATGCTTCCCGCTGTCATAATGTGACACGAGATCAGCCGTCCACGTGACCGTTCCATATGAGGTGTCTACAGTCTATTTGAAAGTGAAAAATATTACAGCTTAAGAATCCATATATTCATAAATCTCTATTTGAAAGTGGAAAGGGTTACAGCTTAAGGGTCCATATATTCTATATTCCTTTTTCTTTTATTGAAAGAGTACGGTTGTGTTTGGATTTGCTTTCAAAAAGTTGTTGTCAGAAGCAAGAAAGAAATAAGTAGATTCTTTGCTTTTCAGAAGATCTTTTATGAAGCAAAACTGTCTGGTAAACTTTTGTTGTATAGCTGAAAAGCAAAAAAGCATGTTTGGTAACTATAAGCTGATAAATTGCTTTTTGTTATTATACTATTATTTTAAATAATATTTCTCTATAATTAATACTAATCAATTTCACTACAATGAAATTATAGGTTGAAAGTTACAGCTAAAGATATAGCCGTCGGAGAAGAAAACCCCGTTCAGAATAACAGGTAAAAAAAATGGTGGGAAAGGGATAGCAGTTGTTAGGGATTTCTGGCAATTCCTATGTGAAAAGGTTTTGTTCTCTGATACAAATGATATTGGAAAACAGATCAAGAAGAAGAAGACTAGTTGGAGATATAGCCGATCGTTGGAGATGTTTGGAGAAGATGGCTATTGACCAACGAGATACTTACCAAGGATGGTGCTCTTCTTCTTTTCATCGAGTTTTGGGCAACTATCAGATTTGTCCATGGTTTCAAGGATCGCACAAATTCGGTCCATACCAGGATCAACCAGGACCAGTCCGGTCCCAAGCCACGATACAACTATTGTATCGTGAGGCTTTGGATCAAATCGGTCCAACCAATATTGGTATGGGTCGGCCGGTACAACCGGTCTAATGGCCGGTCCAATCGAACCAATGTTTTTTTTTTTTAATTTATAAGTTAAACTGTCCATACCGGTACCGATCTGGATCGGTCTTGTACCGACCGATCCCGACTGGTATAGCAGGTCCAGCGACCGGTACCGCCGATCCGACAACTAGTCTGGTCGATCCAAAAATAATTATTAAAAATAAAAATTGAGCGATCCATTTTTGTACCAAATCCGGACTGGTTAGTATCACCAGTCAAGATCGGTCCGGTTCCTAATCCCGAGACTTTAAACCTTAGGTTTCTCTATTAAAACAATAATTTGCTTTCAGAGAGAAGCAACGTTATATTGTTTTTCGATTAAAACAAAAAAAATATTTTTTTGCATTTCAATTTAAGCAAAAAAAGCAAACATTTTATAAAAATGAAACCAAACAATACTTTTGCTTTTAAAAGCACATTTTCGCTTGCAAAAACAAAAAAGTACTTTTGAAAAGCAAAACCAAACGCAGCCGTACATGCCGTGGTTACTAATTTTCTTGCGACTTTTGCTCATGTACTATTGTTAGAAGTCGTTAGCATGAACCTGGAACTCAAACCCAAATCTCTAGTACGACCATTGAGATACCTTACCAACCGAGCTGGTAGCAACATCACAATACTGTTGCTGGTAATACAAACAGAAGAATGTGCCTATGCACAAGTACCCATGCAACATCAGTTTGGTATATGGTTGTTCACGTTTGCTGTGTTTTGGTTAAAGCTGATGAGTAAAAATTGTTTCTCAATAACCTTAACAAGAGTAAACTTTTCAAGAGGAATTTATTCTTATTCAAGGTAGGACAGCAAGAAAATCAAAAGAGTATATCAAAAAGCAGTAAATAAATGTTAAGAAAAGGAAATCATCAAATATGCAAATAGTTAGACCAATAAATCCTTTCGAATTTAAGCAGATGCTACCCCCCAACTTTATAATGAGCAGAGCCTTTGGCTTACATGATGGTATGATTGATCATGCAAACCCCCTTTCCAGCTGTACAAAGAAATCCCCAGATCCCCAAATAAAATAAGATACACCAACATTGAAAATAGAAAAGCCCCCTTCTTTGTCTAGCAATGATTTTCGTACAATTTGTCTTCTAACATAATTTATAGAGCCAAAGGTTACCAATCCATTTGCTTTCCGTCCGATCAACCTTTTTGACCCACCTAGACCTTCTAAATGGCTAAAGTCCACACTAACCTGTAAATAACAAATGTTCTGATGGGCGCAACCCCAACAAAGCTCCAGTTGGTATAATTCCGGATAACCAAACCCCAATAAGAGGATCCCTTTCCAAAATGAGAATTGCGCTCTTCCATGGTAATTGCTGAAACTAGAGCGACATAATTCTCTGCTCAAATATCACTTGCCCTTTCTCCCATGGTGAAGTAGCGACTCTAAGTGCCCATTTTCGTGATAGTTTTTCTTGGTTTTCGCCTTGTCAAGACGAGCCTTGCGGACAGCCTGTTGGATTTGCCTCTCATGCTCTTTGAGCATTTCCTCAATGTTTCCCCCTGGGGCAAGCAATGGTCCAGAGTAGTGGATCCTGTTCTTCTTACGGGCATAGCTCTAAGGTCACACAACCAAAGCCAACAGTTAAATTGCAGAATGCCTAGCTGAGAACTTAGGAATTGAATTTCCAGATTAAAGGAGTTTTATTTTATTACATTGTACAAGTTGAGCAACACTGAGTTCACATGTTGAATGGCCTCACAGATCGCAAGATCATGGATTTGAATCCATGTTTAAGCTTAGCAAAACAGATTATCCATACATTTTTGGTAGCTCTAACATGGTAGATTGCAAGGTCCCAATGGAACCACATGACCATTTGTTACACAAGCTCACAAGCCACTAGATGTTCCTCCTTGTTTTACATAGTGGAAGACTACGTGATTTCTAGATTAAAATAGGCACACTAAATCTAAATTTGATAGCTTTTCAAAAGTTGATGACTAAAATTTAAATTCCTTTCGTGCTTAAGCTAAAGATCTAAAACCTATGAAATTGTAAATTTAAATGGGAATCAGATATTAGTACTAACAACTTGGCTTAAAGTTCTCAAAGTCAGTGTTGAGATAGAAAATATGTTTTATATAAGTATAAACTTTTGGAAGCCCACACAAGTGTGAGGAGTTGAACTACATTGAAAGTTTGCCGCCTGGGTTAGAGTAGGAATATTTGGTTTGAGTCATCTCCTGGCTCAAATACTGAATTCATTTTCTATACTGTATTAAGAAAAAGTATAAGGTTCACATATTTAATAGAAAACCAAGCCACATTTACCAACATAAGTCAACTAAACAAAGGACAGAATTCATGAGCATATTAAAATAATTAATTGGAACTTAATTGCATAATCTTGTGAGGCACAATTGATATTACAACTAAGAAAGAAATTGTTGGTATCTATCACAATTCAATAAGAAAGCATAATACACAGATCAAATATTTAATACTAATATAAATAAAAGCTATAACATCCATATGCTACAAAGATTAAAAATTGATTGCGATTCAAAAAAATACAAGGTATGGAAAGTTAAAACATATTGCAATCAGATCATGCATTTACAAGTTTAAAATGAGAATAAAATTTTAAATAGTATCATACACTCGCTTTGTAGTTGTCAAATTAGTAAAAATTAAATGGAGTCTATTATATGGTTAGTTCCAGTTCAAATCCTAAAGATTCTCCCATCAAAAGTTGTTATAATCTAGATTATAACTACTTTAATTTTAGAGTTCATAATAATTGTGAGCTAGCAAACTCAATTAGGGACTGTAAAAGATTTGGGAGTCGCCACCTACCAGATGTGACAAGTCACCCGTTTTAAAAAGAAAAAAAAAATTAGAATTTTCAAGATAAATGACTCCAATAGAAGAACATGGTATATAGAAGAGATCACGGGAAAGGAGATTTGGTTATGAGAAAAGGAAAGTGTAAGACACCCTTTCTCATCCATTTTGAAATGATTACCTATTCCTCAACTCTTCAACATCCTCCCAAATTCATTGGATTCGAAGAATAAAAGGAAAGTAATAAAGAAGTAAAATACGATATAACTATGATTATAAAACATAAAGATAAAACACACTTGATGAAAAGAACATCTACATATTAAAAGACATGAAGGTGGTAGCTATTTATAACCCCCAAAAAAATTAAAAAGAAAAAAAAAAAGATATGTAACATGCACAATGTAGTAAACAATGAAATTAATGATTAAACTAATGTTTAAAGGAAAAAAGAAACTAACAAAAGTTTTAGAAGGAAAAAATATTCGTAACCTAAAAAAATTCATATAAACTTAAAGTTGCTAAAAGAAGGAAAATGTACTTAAAACCATGGTTATGTAAAAGACGATAGCACTAACACCAAAGGGAAGAAAGACTTGCATACTACAAAGATTCCTATAACCTAAGGAAAAAAAAATGGTTAAAAAAGTATAAAGAAAAAACAAGGTTATGTAAAAAATTGAAAGCACTAACACTAAAAAGAAAAAATGACCTAATATAATACAAATATTCTTATACACTTAGAAAATGAATAGTTAGAAAAAGGAAAGTATTCATGAAGAAGAAACATGGTTATGTAAAGATGAAAGCATTAATAATCAAATAAAAAACCTAACATAATTAAAAAGAAGAAGAAGAAGAAGAAGAAGAAGATTCGTAAGAAGATTCGTTAGAAGAAAATAATATGCATAAAAGAAAACCATGGTTATGTATAAGATGGATGTAATAATAATCCAAGAAAAAGAAACCTAGCATGATATAAAGATTTGTTACATCTAAAGAAAAAGAAATTGTTAATGACCGTGTGGTAGTTATATTGGCTCACAAATGCTGGTTTGGCAGTATTGCTGCAGCTGAACTCTTGGTAAGGGGCTGATCCTCTGCGAAATTTATTCTTGGTTTGGCTATTGGTTGGTGTTGATATGGTGTTGGGTCGTACTGTTGTAGTGCCATCTTGACAATGGCGATGAGCTGTTGGTTTGGACCTGTGAGGAAGGTCCTTTAGTTCTCATTTACTGGTTTTGCAGTCTGGACGCAGAAGATCTCATGTTCGTTTGTGTGTTGCTGTTGAGATGTAGTTAATATGATGGGGAGTCGCTGCATTTTATTGGGTGGATTCCTGCTGCTGGGGTTGCTTCTTTGAGTGAGATAGGTTTTTGCTGCCGGTGGAAGTACTGAGTTGCTGATTTGGCCTGTGTAGAAGTTCTATTCGTTCCCAACTGTTTTCTCTGAGTTTTCTGGTTGAACCTAATTCCATGATGCTCTGTTGGGGAGTTGCTGAACCATACTGGGCGTGAGACCAGTTTTTCATGCTGATGTTAGTGTGCTATTCTGATGTGGTACTAAGTTTTCATTGGTGCTGAGTTAATGACTGTGTGGTAGTTATATTGGCTCACAAATTGGCTGTATTGCGGCAGGTGAACTCTTGGTAGGGAGCTGTTTCTCTGCTGAATTTATTCTTGGTTTGGCTATTGGTTGGTGTTGATCTGGTGATGGGTTGATGCACTGTTGTAGTACGATATTGACAGTGGTGATGAGCTGTTGGTTTAGGCCTGTGAGGAAGGTCCATTAGTTCTCATTTACTTGTTTTGCAGTGGACACAGAAGATCTCATGTTCTTTTGTTTGTTGCTGTTTAGATATAGTTAATGTGTTGGGGAGTTGCAGTTGGTCTAGGCCTGTGAGGAAGGTCCTTTAGTTCTCATTTACCTGTTTTGCAGTCTGGACGCAGAAGATCTCATGTTCTTTTGTGTGTTGCTGTTGAGATGTAGTTAATGTGTTGGGGAGTTGCTGCATCTTATTGGGTGGGATTCCTGCTGCTGGTGGTAGTACTGAGTTGCTGATTTTGGCCTGTGTAGAAGTTCTATTGGTTCCCAACTGCTTCTCTGATGAGTTTTCTTCTTTTTTCTTATTATTTGGCTGATGATTGGATCTGATCTAGTGATGGGTTGCTGTTCTGAAATGGTATTTTCTTGACAAGGATGTTGAGTTGCTGTTTCTGGCTGTGGAAGTTCTTTTGGACCCCAATTACTGGTTTGGCAGTCTTGTTTAGGCTGGCAGCTGGTACTGTAGTGGAGGTGATTCTCTGTTTTTGTGCTCTGCTGTTGGGGCATATGGAGTGCTTAAGTTTTCATGTTGGTCATTTTGTTTTTGACTAGCTTTGGATCAGGTGAGTATTTAGTTTGGCTGAAGTCATGAAGAGTTCCATCATAGATGTGGATAGTATTCTGAAAAATCATGTATATGCTCTCCATATAAATATAAATTACCGTTTATCTTCCCAAAAAAAAAAAATATTGTTAGGATTAGACAAATATTCATGCAAACAAAACTATAGTGATATGCAATATTATCAATGATAAACTTATAAACTGTAAAAGAATATGGTAAGGTAACAAAGTTTCCTCTATGTTGACAAGTTAAAAAAGAAACTTGAGTTATTCTTTATTTTTCTTCTTCCTCTTCAAAACAAGACTTGGGGAACACTTCTTCCTTTCTTTTTGGAGGGTTTTCTCTAAGATATTTCCTAAAATTGTGGGAGAACTACTAAAGCTAAAACAAGAGAGCAAGAGAGTAACAGAGAGAACTCTTGATGGCTTCAAGGCATGTGGAGATAGAAAGGTGATGGAAGATTTCCTTAGAAGTATGCTCATTGGATTAGGCGTGCTCGTTTCCTTTCTAATGGGTTATGTATATCATTTAGTCATGTTTTGAGATCAGCAAATGATGATGCAGATGTGTGGACCAGAGGAGGTGTGGAAAGAGTAGATTTTGAGGCTGGTTTGCCGAGGGGGGAGGAGATCTTAATATCAGATGGATAAAAGTATGTTTGAATTTCTCTTGTTTCTTTTTCCCCTTTCCCTTTTGTAATTATTTTCTGTTTTTTTGGATCACATATCGTGATTCTTTGCTTTGTAAGCAACCTTTTTGATGATTAATAAATTGTTATTAATGATAAAAAACAAAGGCGTGTGGAGATAGAAGATGAGAGGCGGTATTTACAGGCCAAGGGTGGAGATACTGAGGTACTTTTGAATTTTAAAAATGGTAGTTTGGTCTTCTAGATGAAATAAAGGTTTATAATAACTGTCTTTTGTGAGTTCTGGCTTTAAAATGTGTGACAATGAGTAGGTAAAAGGACAATTAGTCCAAAATTGGGTGCAGAGAATTGATATGTGTGAATGGCATAAGTGGTAAGTAGTATTGGGTTAAGGGTCATTGACCAAAATCCCTCCCCATATGGATGGTAGATGTATTATCTTTGAATCTCAAAATGGAACGAAATGTTTGTGAAAAACTTAGGATGATTTATGAGAATTGATGGGTCAAGGATCAAAGACCAATGTTACACCCACATGGAATGTAGACCTCTTTCTTAGCCCATACAAGGAATGCCAAAAATATGAAAAGCTTTGGATGCTTCGAAGATTTGATGGGGCAAGGATCAAAGACCAATGTTACACCCAATATGGAATGTAAAACAACCTCTTTCTTAGCCCATAAAGAATGTCTTAAATGTGAAAAGCTTTGGATGCTTGTAAGATTTGATGGATAAATGACCAAAGACCAATGTTACACCCAAAATAGAATGTACACCACCTCTTTCTTTGTCCATAAAAGAGGTGCAAAAAGTAGAGCTGGTGAGGTGGATTGTACTAGTTTTAATGGATCCTTGTTGGGCTAAGCCTTTGGATTAGATGGGTTGGGCTTGTCTTAATGGGATACTCATTGGCCCAATGATTTAAAGTTGGCTGAACCAAAACATGGGTGCCCATTAAGTGGAAAACCCATTACGTTTTTTAATCAACTAAATTTCACTAAATATCAAAGAGAAGACAAGAGAAATATGGATCACCAATAATAATCAAAAAAAAGAAAAAGAAAAAGAAAAAGTATACTAGTCCCTAATCATGGAATCCGTAGGTCTACCCCTAAAAAGGCTATCTCTGCCTACCCCACTAATGGGTAGTATATTTGATATCTCATTAGACAATAGACACTATGGGAATATGATTAAGAAACGTGTTCAGTCGGTCTGCAATGGATCTCGCTAGCCAAATGAATGAGACAACCTCCATGATTGTGACTAATCCCTAAGCCAAAAGATAATTGTGCTCAAATCTCCCTTTATCTGAATATCAATAAAGCCCTAAGAAACTGCCTCTCTAAAACCCATCAATAATGCTAGTATCTCTACTCTCATGGAATCACCCTCCCCAATAGGGCCTGGAAAAGCATATAATATGGTGCCCGTGTGGGTCTATAAAGACAGCTTCAATACCCAACAGCCCTCGGATCCCTAAAGAACTACCAGAAAAATTGAGCTTGACAACCCCCACTTGTGGGGGTACCCAGCTCGCCTGTGAGAACATGAATGCTATAGTCCTGTCTCTGACAATGTTTGAAATGGACATTCTACTAAACTCTGATCGGATACTAATCAATGAAGCAACCAAAAGCATGATAGAATCCACTATATGTTGAAAAGATCTCTTCTCATCCTTAAAAATTCTCTTATTCCTCTCTAGCCAGATCACCCGTATAGTCACGAAGGTTGCTGCTCCGTACATCAATCTCCCCCTCTTCCCATGCATAGGAAAATGCCATTGTAATAAAAGTGATCTAACATCTCGGGGGAGAATGTAAGCAGATTCAAAGGTATAAGCGAAAGAAATACACAGAAGTCCAATCCTTAATATTGTTGGAACTGGGCAAGCAAAGTTAGTTAGCTTTCTTTAAATTCTTACACTACTCCAATTATGCTGCAAAGGTGCTGCCATATGTCCCTTGCAAAGGTGCAATGTATGAATACATGGTCAATGGACTCCGCAACTTTCCTGCACATGGAGCACAACTGGGGAAGTGGGAAAAGGAAATTCCTTCTCGTTTGGAGAATATCATAAGTGTTGATTCTGTATAACACAGTTGTCCAAGTGAATGCCCTAACTTTAGGAGGAATGCCATGTAGGACTGTCAACGGGTCGAATAAGGATAGGATCCACCTGGATCCGTATTCAAATCCAATTAGAATTCGACCAATCTGTATTCAACCGAAAATCCGACCGGAAGATAGAAGGAGGTAGCATTCCCTTCCAAAAGAAGATGGAAGACCTAATTACCTGAGTGGCCACTCTCATAGTGTTTGAACTCGGTTTCGGATCGGGGATCGTCCCGGTCCGAGACCGAGTTGGATCGCTGATCCAACTTTGGATCGGACGATCCGAGACAATCCAGAAAAAAAAACAAAAAAATACAAATAAAAGGTTTTTAATCTCTTCTTCTTCTTCTTCTTCTTCTTCTTCTTCTTCTCTTCTTCTTCTTCTTTTTTCTTTCTTCTTCCTTTCCCCTTCTTCTTCTTCTTCTTCTTCTTCTTCTTCTTCTTCTTCTTCTTTCTTCCTTCCTTCCTTCCTTTCCCCTGTTTCTCTGCAAACCAGAGGTGATCAGATCGGAGACGGGAAATCAGATCGGAGACGGGAAATCAGAGGATCGGAGAAGGGAGATCAGAAGATCAGATCGGAGAATCGGAGCTTCTTTTTCTTCTTTCTTTCTTCTTTGCCCCTTTTTCTCTACAAACCAGAGGAGATCAGAACGGAGATGGAAAATTAGATCGGAGACGGGAGATCAGAAGATCAGATCAGAGAATCGGAGTTGCTGCTTCTTCTGCTTCTTCTTCTTCTTTCTTTCTTCCTTTCCCCTGCTTTCTTCTTCTTCTTCTTCTTCAGATCGGAGACGAAAAATCAGGTTGGAGAATCGGAGGAAATTCAGGTCGGAGACGGAAAATCAGGTCGGAGAATCGGAGGAAAATCAGGTCGGAGAATCGGAGCTTCTTCTTCTTCTTCTTCTTCTGTTTTTTGTGTTTTTGATATTTTTTCTTCTTCTTCTTCTTCTTCTTCTTCTTCTTCCTCCTCCTCCTTCCTCCGTCTTCTTCTCCTTCGTCTTCCTCTGTGTTTTGTGTTTTTGATTTTTTTTTTTAAAGATTAAAGATGTGGACCGGACGATCCAGTTAGGATCGTCTGGTCCGACTCGGTCCGATTCAGTGACGGATCGGCTGGATCGGCCGATCCATCACGGACTCGGTCCGAGTCAATGATTTCTCAAAAAAATTTGGATCGGCCAGGGATCGTGGCTCGTTCCTGGCCGATCCCGAGTTGGACCGGCCGATCCGTACCAGGATCGGCCGATCCTTTACACTATGGTTTCGACTGAGGTTGTGCGGACCGAGTTGGTGGCTCTTGTGACGGGTTTGAGGTTTGGCCGTGCACAGGGTTTGTTGGATATTGGGATTGAATGTGGCATTCCCCTCATTGCTGATTGTCTGGAGAGGCCCGAGTCGTGCAGCTGGAGGGTCACTCATTTGGTTCGTTTGGCGATGTCTCTGGTTAGAGGGCCGACCTTTTTGTTTCGAGTGGCATCTAGGGTGACTGATCAGTTGGTGGCTGACCTTGCGAGGAGAGGTGCTAGCATGGTCTCTTTGGCCTCTAGATATTTGGATCTGGTCATGTCTTGACTCTTAGTTTCCTGCTTGTGCAAGCGGGCACACTTGTGTCACGCTCTTTTCTCTTCCTTTCTCCTTTCTTTCTTCGTACTCCTGGTCCTTTTTTACTTCTTTTTTCGTGCCACTGGTAGAGGTCTTCTCTATAGTGGTAGCTGTACCTTATTATTCTCCTTTTATATATATATTCATGACTTATCAAAAAAAAAAAAAAAAATTGATTCCAAACTGAAAATCCTTATCTTTTTATTAGATATAAATCCAAATAAAGATTGTGGACCAGCTGGAGTCAGTCCACAATTCTTTCCTAGACCTGCAGGGAATTCCTTACACGGCTTCTTCGTCCATCAGTAAGTTGGTTTACGATGACCCTGTTTCGGCAAATATCTCACTTTGTAGATCTTCACATTATCTTCAACCTCTGAATGGATTGAACCTGGGTTGTAATCTAAACTCAAAAGGTGCGATGGTCATTTCTCCTATTTACCATAAATGTTAGGTAAATGTTTTGCAACCGTCTAGGCCTTCCTTGTTGCTTTTTGTTTCTGATTGCCTCCCAGGTATGTGGAATCTTATATTACATGTGGGAAACGAGGGGAAGATGGTGAAAGAGAGATTGATGAATGGGTGGGTGTTGAGGACATTGCGAGTTTGTTTAGAGTTGAGGTTTCAGATAATAGGGGAGGAAAGTGTCTATTCCTGAAGTGGTGCAAAGGTTTAGGAAGTCTAGGGGAGAGTCAAGTAATGCGTCACCTTTTCCCGTGAACTAGGGAATCTTGAATGGAATGTCCATTATAAAAGAAACAGGGTTAGAGGTAATAGTTAGGAGGGGTTTTCTTTGAATGTCCAATGAAGATTGCGAGTTGGATAATTAGAAGATTGGGAGAGGCATCCAAAAAAGAGCAGTCAGAGATCTTTGTCATAGAGTTAGGCCTATTGTGCTGGTGATCCTAGAAACCAAAAAAGGATCTATCAACGTCCGACTTTTTCTTTTTTTTTTTTTTGTGGTGACATGGAACCCCCGACCACTTAGTGAGGATAGAGAAAACCCGGATACATGATCCCACCCACAAGCAGCTAAGCTTGGGACTCGGACCTAGGTCTTCCAATTCCTCAAAAAGAAATGGGCCTTCCTTCCTTCCATTGGGTTGCGGGTGGTATTCTTGCTGTTTGGGATTTGGAGTGTGTCCAAGAGTGTGGTATCTAGGTTAGGCCCTTTTTTGTGTCGGTCAATCTTCGTAATGTGGAGGATCAATTTGAGTGGATAATCTCGGGCATTTATGGCCTGAATAGACCTAGGCTTAGGGTCTAGTTTTGGGAGGAATTGAGGGCCATCCGTGAGTCTTGGAGACGGCCGTGGTGCCTAATTGGGAACTTTAATGTTGTTCGGATGTCGGATGAAAGAAGTAGGGGTGGTAGAATCACTAGGAGCATCCAAAGTTTTGCCTCTCTGATTAACGAACTTGTATTGGTGGACTATCCAATTAGGGGGGTCACTTAGTCCAATATGCAGGATCCTCCTCTCCTATGCCGGTTGGATAGGTGTTTGGCTTCGGTGGATTGGGACTCACACTATCCCTTAATGATTCAGTCTATCCTGCCTAGACCAACCTCTGACCATTCTCCTATCTTGGTGTCTTTAGAGATCTTTTGTCGTGGCCCTTCCCCTTTTAGATTTGAAAACATGTGGTTGCTCCACCCTTCTTTTAAGAAATCATTGGAGAATTGGTGGCTTGAAAAAGGAGGTGAGAACCACAGTTGGGTTGGTTTTCGTTTCATGCAAGGTCTTAAGGTGATTAAAGGAAAGATTAGAATTTGGAACAGGGAGATTTTTGGGGATTTAAGTCATAGAAAAAAGAACTCCTTTCAAGAGATTGAGAGATCAGATGGCCTAGAACAAACTAGAGTGGTATCCCATGTTGAGACTGAGGAATGGAAGAGTTGGAAGGTGGTATTGGACTTGATCCTTCGCCAAGAAGTGGTGAGTTGGAGGCAGAAATCAAGGATTAAATGGATCAAAGAGGGAGACACTAACACAATATTTTCCCATAAATTATCAAATGGCAGGTCAAAAAAGTACTTTCATGACCCAACTGGAGGTTGATGGTAGCCTTATTGAAGATGAGGAATTGATTGTGGAGGCCTTGAAATCGTTTTACTTTAATTTGTATAAATCGGAGTAGAAATTGAACTTTACTTTAATCGGAGGCCTTGAAATCGTTTTACTTTAATCTGTACAAATCGGAGCAGGAATTGAATTTTAGTGTCAGTAATCTTGGGGGTAATAAGGTGTCTACTAAACAGGTGCAATGCTTAGAAAGTCATTTGAGGAGGGTGAACATTAGAGTGCAATTTGGGACTTAGACCGGGATAAGGCTTCTGGGTCTGATGGGTTTTCTATTGCTTTTTTATCAAGATAATTGGGAGATCATCAAATCTGAGTTGCTAGAGGTCTTTCAGGAATTTTTTCATGAAGGAATTGTCAATAAGATCTCAAATGCCACATTTTTGGTCCTTATTCCCAAGAAGAAAAGTGCTAGAGAAATTAGAGATTCAGGCCTATTAGTTTGATCACTAGCATGTACAAAATCATCTCAAAAATTTTGGCGCGTAGATTAAGAGTGGTTATTGCAGGGATCGTCTCTGAGAATCAGAGTGCCTTCATACATGGGAGATAGACTCTAAATAATGCCTTGATTGCTAATGAGTGCATTGAGGAGAGATTCCGAAAGGGTGACGCTGGTCTAGTGGCTAAGTTGGATACTGAAAAAGCTATGATAGGGCAGAATGGGCATTCCTGGATGTTGTGTTGGAATGGAAAGGGTTTGGGGTGAAATGGCGTTCTTGGATCGCAGGGTGTGTTAGGAATGTATCCTTCTAATTTATTTTGAATGGCAAGATCAATGGTTTGTTCCCTTCTTCTAGGGGTTTGCGCCAAGATGACTCTTTGTTTCTCTTTTGTTCACATTGATAGGTGACGTCCTTAGTTGTTTTATTTCTTAGGTGGAGTCTTTAGGACTTATTTGAGGTATTAGCGTGGGTAGAAATTGTGTTCCTGTCTCTCATCTACAGTTTGCAGACGATACCAATTTATTTTTTGAGGCGGATAAGGATCAGGTTTTTTGGATCAAGTCAAATTTGAGATGTTTTGAGATGGTGTCAGGAATGAGGGTGAACCTAGAAAAGAGTGTCTTGGCAGGGATCCATATGTTTGAGGAGTTTTACAAGCTTGTGATAGTCTTTGGGTGTAAGATGTCGGAATGGCCGATGAGGTATCTTGGTTTGCCTTTGGGTGATAATCCCAGAAGAGCGAGTTTTTGGAATCCAGTTATTGAGAAATTGGATAACAGGTTTGCTACTTGGAAAAAGAATTACCTATCTATAGGTGGTAGAGTAACTCTGATCCAGATAGCGTTATCCAATATTCCAGTGTACTGCCTATCATTATTTCAGGTTCCAAGTAGGATAGCGAGGTTGATTGAGAAACGTCAGAGAGATTTTCTTTGGGAGGGTGGAGGTTTTAAGAAAGATCATTTAGTTAGGTGGGAGGTTGTTTGTAGAGAGAAGCAAAGGGGGCTTGTGTAACATTCTGACTCGAAATTCAGCTTTGTTGGAAGAATGACTTTGGAGATTCAATTTTGACCAAAATGCCTTGTGGTTTAAGGTTGTTGCTAGCAAGTATGGTATCCATGAAAACGGGCGGGATGTTAGTACACATGCTAGGATGTTTTGCAAAAGTCCCTGGAAAGCAATTGTTTCGTTGGCTCCTCTTTTCTATCTTAAGATTCGTTTTTCAGTTGGGTGTGGGACCTGCATTAGATTCTGGCTTGATGTTTGGTGGGGAATCTTGTTTATCATCACGTTTTCCTAGACTCTTTTATCTTGTGCGTAATTGGAATGTTTGGCTGTCTAATCTCTTGTCACGGTCTTCTGGACTGGGGACCTTGCTTGGAACCCTGACCTTAGGAGGGATCCTAGAATTTTTTCTTTTTAATTTTTGATCAGTGATGACAGATATTTTATAAAAGAGGAAACGATACATGAGTTAGAGAGAGACCAAGAACTTCCCCTAACCCAGGAACAAGACGCATCAAAACATGCACCACAACTAGGCAAATACGCAAGAATTGCATAAAAAAGACCCCCAACGATCCTCACCCAAGACCCCACTCCTTAGGTGGGATGCCTGCAAAAAACTCCACCATCCCAACGCCTCTCTTGGCAAGAAAATCAGCAAAACTATTACCCGACCTAAGAATGTGGCGGAACGAGATGTTCTTACCAACCACCAAAGACCTAGCAAAAAATATGCGATGATAGAGGTGCCAAGGCCCAAAATCCGACCCAGGAAACCACGAAATAATGGTGGAGCAATCTCCCTCCACCTCCTCGGACTAGTAATCCACAAACCGTAGCTCCTGAAGACCGTGCACCACTGCTAACAACTCTACCCTAGACGAATATCCCTCCCCAATCAGGCCACAAAAAACATGAACAATCAGGCCTGAATGATTTCTGAATACCTCCCCAATCCCTAAGGCCCAGGGTTACCAAGCGAACTCTCGTCAAAATTGATCTTCAGGCATCCGACCGGCGACAGACACCACACGACAACACCACGGAAGAAGAAAAAATCACGTGCAGCCAACCTCTAGAAATGTCTGATATGGATACATCCTTGAACTAACGATACTCCTGGGACCAAGTGGCCACAAAAATCATTACAACATTTGAGACTGCACCCGCAAACGAGTATAAGTCCTCAAAAATGCACCTGTTGTGCTCCTTCCAAACGTGCCAGAGCACCACTTGGAAAAGCATCCTTTACAATATACGCCCCCTCTGCCCAAGACCAGGGAAACACCACTGCTGAAACAACGCAAACACTCCACACGGCATCACCCAGTCCACTCCCGCCATGTCTAAGAAAAATAGCCAGATCTTGGAAACAAAACTAAAATGGACAAAAATATGATTTACCGGCTCACCATCACCTCTACACAGAGGGCACCACTGAGAAGAAATAGCCAGGAAGCTCCTCCTCTGAAGCAGGTCAACAATGTTAATACGAGCCAAGAGGGCAGTCCACACAAAAGCTTTTCTCCTCGGAGGAAGAGCAGGGGTCCATAGGTATCAATTGGAGAAAGAAACAGGGGGAAAGACACCCGAGCTATGCATCACCCGAAAAAAGGACCAACAAGAGAACATACCAATAGGGTCCAGCACCCAAATTTGCGTATCTGCGGCCCCTGGGAGAATGAAAACGTCTCGGACGAACTTATAAAGGGAAACGAACTCGAGAATATCTGCCAGCCTCAAATGGCACCTGAAGAGAACATAGCAATAGGGTCCAGCACCCAAATTTGCGTATCTGCGGCCCCCGGGTGAATGCAAACTTCGCGGACGAACTTATAAAGGGAAACAAAGTCGAGAATATCTACCAGCCTCAAATGGCACCTGAAACGAACGTCCCACACAAGACCAAGAAAGGATCTCGGCAACCAAGACGCCTGAGGACACAGTTAACCGGAAACGTCTAGGGAAACGCGCTGACAAAATAGTCTCACCCTACCACAAATCCAACCAAAACCGCACAGAAACATTAGTGCCAATGGAATACCGACACAAAGGATAGAAAACAGGAGCTAAATCAGCAATCTTAGGAGAGATCTTAGATTGGTGGAGTTTGATGACTTAGCATTGTTGTTTGCGTTTTTTAAGGTCTTTATTAATAGCAATTCTTGTGACTCTAGGATTTGGTTCATTGATTCAAAAGGGGTTTTCAGTGTCAATTCTTTCTTTTGTGCGTGCTATTCACCTAGTAGATACCTTCCCATCTTGCCCCTTTTCTCTTGTGTTTTTTGAAAGGCTCCGATCCCACTTAGGGTTCATATTTTTGTTTGGACGACCCTTTTGTATAAGATCAATACCTGTGATCACATCTAAAAGAAGAGAAAGAATATGATGTTATCTCCACATGTTTGTATTATGTGTTTGAAACAGGGGAAGTCAATAGATCATCTTTTCCTTTGGTGCAATATGGCAGCACATATTTGGAATTTCTTCTTGCAGAAGTTGATTTGTGGATAGGTTATGCCCCAGTGTATTTCTTCTTTGATGGAGTTATAGAGGATGTTGGGTGTGGGGAGGAGAGGTAGAATGTTATCTAGAGCGGTATTCCAGGCAATCATGTGGAAAATATGGGGAAAGAAATAATAGAATATTCGAGGGAAAGAAGAAAAACTACGAGGAGATTGACTTGATTACTCAAGTGGTGGCATCTTGGATGGTGGTCTGTCCATGGTGATTAAATTCGGGGATCAGATCGGGATCGGCCGAGACGGACCATCTGAAATTAATTAAAAAA
>JAUPMG010286175.1:0-17925 GCA_031762675.1 Pachysandra terminalis | reverse complement strand
CACACACAGACACACACACACACACACACACACACACACACACACACACACACACACACACACACATATATATATATATGTAGATGTATGATAAGTCACCGGGTGACTTTGTAGTTTAATTGCATGCCTTGCATATTTAATTAAATGACTGATTTACCCTAGGCATCCCGCATTATTAAACTTCGTTGTTTCTTGAACATATAATATAGTAAATGTTTAGTTACTAAGATTATACCTTATATATTTATGAAGTTATGTACTTTTGGGCTCGTGGAGCTCATGCTTTTTAGCAACCAACATTTCAGGTACATTAGTCATGGCGGCTACAGAAGAGTTGTGATCTAGACGGACTTCTCAGTTCGTAGAGCTTGGACGATGAGAGACCGGTTGGGTATAGTACTCTAATAAAATGTTAGCTTAGTCCAGTGTTAGACTTTTCCCTTTATTAGAATTTGTTAAATTCACAGAATGTAATAATCGTTACTTATATCTTACTAGAACACTTTTGGAACTTCCGCTTATGTTTTACCATGTTGATGCACCTCCATAGAGATATGGGGTGAAGGTCGCAACTAGATTTGGAAAATTTTAAATTTTTGGGTCGGGTTGTGACAAGTAATAGGTTGAAAAGTATAAGTGTTACACACTTACCAACAAGCTAGGTACCCGCAACTCTTCACATAAGGTCAGTAAATTTCGAGGACGAAATTCTCTTAAGGGGAAAGCTGTAATGGCCTAAACCAATTAGGAGATAATTAATTATGTTTAATACCTTAATATGAACTTATCTAACCATACGATCGCTAATTGGAGTTGAACTGACCATTCGATTAAGTATTATGTGATTTGTTAGAACCAAGTGTTTTACACCAAAGTAACCCTTGTGTGTTGAATGAAAATTGTTTTAAATATGTTAAGTGGATGATGAGGTGTATGGTGGGGATGAGAGTAGTTAGTAATGGGTGGTTTAGATTTAGTGGTTGTGAATAAAAGGTTAGGATTTGAGTAGTTAGGATTGAAGAGTGGAGATTTTGACAAGTGGCATAGGGTGGTTAGAAGGGGAGAGAATGAGAGAAAGTCTCATTTTGTCTCTTGAGAAAGTTTGGAGAACTAAAGGGTTGGAAAAGTGGTGATTCAAAGAAGATTGGGTGATTTTGCTTGACGAGATTGAGGTAAGTCATAGTTTCATGAGCATAATTAGTTGAGTCATGATCTTCTTTATTTTTACATCCATTTTGAGTTTAATTTCAAAATGAGAGGTTTTTGTAATGAATATTGTCTTTTGGAATTGTTTGAATGCTCCTTTTGATGTTCTAAAACATATGAGACTGAATGAAAATAACATAGGACGGAAGACCCCTCAGCTTTTCCCAGTTCGCGACGTTCGGCGGCCAACTCGGTGCGCCGAATGGTCAATGAACATGAATTCTGGGCCAAGGGCAGAAATTTTGGTGCGCTGAAAGGTCGCCGAGGTTTAATGTCAACCGAAGAGGTCGCCAAAATGGCTTCGGGGAGGCGAAATCTGCTTCAGTGTGCCGACTGGGGTGTCGACATGGTCGCTGAAAAGAAAGTCCTGGAATCGTAGCTGAATCTCAGAGTGGTCCGCCGAGGAGGTCGCCGAGATGTGCTTCGGTGCGCCAAAGGGGACACTGAAGAGGTTGCCAAAAAAGAAAGTCCTGGAAATGTCATCGAATCTCAGGTGAGGTCCACCGAGGAGGTCGTCGAAGGGGGATCTCAGTGCGCCGAAGCCTATGCAGAAGATCTCGCCGAACTTGTAGAATAAATCAATACAATTTAATTAGTGGTAGCATATTTGTGTGGTGTGGAAATAGTTAAATGCCATGCTTATCTTTTGATTGTTGTATGACACTGTACTTGAACTTGTGTGTGATATGATAATATAGATTATATGAAATGCTTTGGTGGATTGTGGTTTATTCCATGTCTATGTACAATAATATGCATGATGATATTGTATGCCATACTTAATGCACTATGTACACTAAGTCATGCATAATGTATTGTAGTTAGACGCACATGGTGTGGTACTAGTATAATTCTTATGTTGCATAGGACTAGTTACGTGTAGAGTAATGATGTGAGAGACTTAGATAGATGTATGTGCTAGTTTAATTCCCAATACACCCTGTACACAAGCATGTATGCTTAGTTAGTGTGCACTATTACGCTTCACTTCTTCACTGCACCTTATAGACTCTAGACCCTAGATGGTCAACGAGTATAACCCTATATTCCAAGACCTCAAGGTTGGGTCTTGTAACTGGACATGAGTGTGATGTGAATACCACATCTAGGGAGTGACCAGCTTGATTGAGTTGAGGGCGTAGTTAACCCAATAGGTTTTTTCTTTGCCCGAGGCCTCTGTGGCAAGGACAAGAAAATATAAGAAAGGACCTCTGTAGTTAGGTCAACTGATAATGTTTTCTTGAGGGATCCGCAGGTTGTTGCAAGTCTCGGTCTATGAACCACTGATCAAAACTAAGTGGGGGGATTGTGCCTCCTAGGTTAAAAACCCTTAGAATTGTGCGATATCCGTAGAATAGCCATATTTCCATGAACCGTATATACATGGATGCATTCAGGTTGCTAGGACATCCTGGGGTGTATTCAGGTTGCTGGGACACCTCGAAATAGAGGCTGGATCAAGAGAAAACAGATTATATTAACAGTCTACCAGAGTTGCATTTGGACAGCATATAGAGTTGTTTGTTAGCTCACCTTGGTGAGTTTCTGTAATCTAGGATGCATATCATGCATAATAAAACAACTTACCTCATGCATTGTATTGTTTTGACTTCTCTTATGGTTTAGAATCGAAAGAACTATAGACATAAAGAACTTCAGGACAGACTTATATATTCCTGAAATTATAGTACTTACAAGCTTATAGCTTATGCTTACTAGAAATATATTTTCTGGGCCTATAGTAGAGACTATTGTCGAAGAGGAACCTGCAAAAGAAGGAGGCTTTGAAGAAGAAGACGAGTTTTACTCGTACGAGTGACTCATTTGTAATGTTTTGTTTAAACTCTGATAGTTTTATTTTGGTCTGTTTGATGATACCTGTGTTGGTATCTATTGTAAAATCTGATTTGGAACAAAGAACCGTTTTCCTTTAATTTCCACTGCACTTTTTTTTATTAAGTATTACATTATCTTGATTAATATTTGAATGATGGTTTAAACTGTTAGCACTATAAAATGGTATTCAACTGCCACTCTCCTTACGAAGAAGTGAAGCTCATAAATCTAGACTCCTCTGAACCCTAAGTGGTCTTATGAGTTCGGGTTGTGACAATCGAAATAAGGGTCAGCGCCAAAACCAAGGGCTTAAATAGTCTACTGTAACACTCGATGCGTACTCGGCGCATCGAGTTAGGACTCGGCGTGAAAACCAGTAAGTAGTTTTTCAGGACATATGACTCGGCGTGTAGACGGCGCATCAAAATAGGACTCGGCGCATACTCAATGCATCGGTTGTAGTCGCTGAAGTTGATTCTAGGCTGAATTCGATTGAGATTTCTTAAATAAAGGTCCTATAACTCAGGGATGCTTCAAAAACATGACCTAAGGCATTGGTTTGGGTTTTTAATAACTTCTAAAGGGTTTCTTGGTTTCCTATACTCAATATTTTGGGTTTTACCTCTTTGTTTATGCAAGACTGTGTACAGAGATATAGGTTTGATTATTAAGCACTTGATATGTTGATAAGATCATGGGAAAGGGATTATTAACATCAAAACTTACTTTCCCGTGGTCACAACATTGAAATAAAAGTAAATACGCAGGACAATGAAAGAAAACTCACAAAGTATGCTGTAGATTTCCTCTAGGTTTCATTCTTCTTCTTCTTCGTAATTTCTGGGTTTGATCTTCTCATGCTAATGCTTGTCCACGAATTTGATCATCCTTAGGTGTTTTAGATCCTTAGTTAAGGTATATATATTTATTAAGATTTATGGATAATAGTTTATCTTTATCTGTTATAAAACTATAAGGAGTTATGGGTTCTAGTCCTTCTAGGTTTCTTATTTAAATAGCTTCTAGATACGATTTATTATTTATTATTTGGTTAATGTTAACTTAGGGTTATTATTTTGCCTTATTATTATTTCTATGGCTAACTTTATTATTTCAATACATACATACATACATATATATATATAACTGGTTTAAACGTAGTTAGCAAATCTGGAGTTTGACTAAGTCAACTAATGGTTTGAATTATATTATTTCTAGTTTTATAATCCTTATTAGTTCATAAAATTACTTAAGTGTATAAGTTAAACCATAATTAATTTATCTTAGTTTAGGGATTTCGAAATAATGCATATAGGTCTTGTTTGGCTTAATTATTACATATCAGATTCAAATTATAACTTATTTATTAGGCTTGCTAGTTATTAATCATTTATATGGCTTATTAATTGGCTTTATAATACTTTAACTGTATAGATTTAGTTTTATCTACTTATGGTTGTTTTAATTAAGTTCTATTACCATTTTAACCTTGATTTAAATTTTTAATTTTCTAGTTGTTACACTCTATCCACCTTAGAACAATTTCTTCCTTGAAATTCATCCAGGTGTCTAGAAATTTTTAAGTTTCTAACATAATAGTTTAAATTTTGAAAATATGGAATTATTTAGTTTCTAATAGTTTGATGATGGCCAAGCTTTTAACTTAGGATTTTGAAAAACAGAATTCAGTGTAATAAGAAGACAGTAATATCCATTCATATCCATTCCATCAAAAGAATTGACATGCATTCACAATACATCAAAAGGATAGTCATTCCAACAAGTCATCCATATTACAACCCAACAAAAGTTATATTAACAAACAAACAACAAAATACAGAAAAAGTCTAAGAGGCCTAAGAATCTTCAGAAGATGAAGATGATGAGGATGACACTGGTATGGCAGATGGAGGATTAACGTCAATCAGAGGAACGAACTCTCCGCTTTGCTGCTACCGAAGAAGGTGTGGAAAACCTTGAAGGTCTTGTCCACGCTCTTGCGAAGCTTGGACATCTCCTTTCGAGTCTTCCTCAGTTCTTCCCGGTTGTTCTGGAGTTCATGGTTGATGTGGATCCGGGTTTGAATGTTAGTCCTCTCAATGGCCGTGAGACGAGCATCCAAACTTCTGTCCCTCCGGGTGTAATGATGGCTGGAGGAACTCGGTCCACTAGCAAAGGTGGAGGGTTCAGGAACTGATGGTGCTGCTCTAGCAGTCTGGATGTCAGGCTACTGTTCAGTCTAAACCTCAATTTGATCTTCAAAATTCTCCCCAGGCTGCTGCTCCTCCTCTTCATTGAGCTCTCTTACTTCTTCTTCTCCTTGTTCTGCTCCTTCTCCCTCTTACTGTCCTTCTTCTTCTTCTTCTTCTTCTTCTTCTTCTTTTTCTTCTTCTTCTTCATTTGGGTTGTAAAGCCGTACCTCACCCGGTGGAGGATATCTAGTAAGTTTCATGTGTGCAAGTCGGGTCTGGCTGAAGGGCTTTACTGTCCTTGGATTTTTGGGACGTGCAGAAGTAAATCCCCAGTGCTCCATAACAGCACACATAAGACAAGGAAAGGGAAGTTTTCCTTTCTTTTAGCCGAGGCGAAACAAACTTAATAATGTGATTGATGATGAGAGAGGGAAGGCAGAGCTTTTGGCCAGAAGCCACCATGAAAAGGACTTCGACCATGAATGAGGTAAGTTCAGATGAATTTCTGGTCCTGGGATAGATAGTTTTCAGAAAAATGCAATGGAGGATACAGTATGAAGGAAGAAGTTTGGTGGAGGTTAAAGAGTTGTCAGGATTCCAACTCTTGTAGGTTCCACATAAAGCTTGGGTCACCTTAACCCTATCAGAAAACTCTAGTTCAGGAATAACATTCAGATCATCATTCATAGGTACCTTCAGGATATGAGAAATGATTTGGTGGTCAAGAATGTACTTTCCACCCTGGATGGTGAAAACTACGGTCATGGTATCTGCATTGGTGTCAGTGATATAGTCGTACATACATTCAATGATATTCTCATAGGCCTTACCACTCCAGTCTAGGATGGGATGCCAGTCTATGGTTTCGAGAATATCATGGATCTTATAGGCCTCCACATGTACAACCGACTTCTCTAAAAGGATGCCTCTATAGTAATAAAGGCTAGGCTTTCAGGGTTCTGAAGTAGTATGGGTTTGGGTTTGAATTTCTTGGGGTACTTGAGGTGCTTGTGCTGTGGGTTCAGGTGGTGGAGCACTAGTGGATGTAGATGCTCTAGTAACAAGTCTAGACCTTTTTGAGGGTCTTAGGTTTTGCTTATCTCTAGGCATTTTGGATAGGGTTTTGTTTAGGAAATATTGGTTTGGGTAGAATAGGTCAACAAGAAGTTCCTTCGATTTGGAACTTAGAAAAATTGAAAAGAAAGGGATGAAATTTACCTTGAACTTGTTTGGAGTTGAAGAGGATGAAAAACCCTTGGAAAAATGCTCTAAGAATGGTTGCCTTAGAAGGAGGAGTAAAAATACTAAGTAAAAAGCCCTAAAAGTCCCTATTTTATGACTCGGCTTATGTCTCGGTCGTATTTCGGCACATCGAGTACTCGCCGAGGTCATAAACCTGTCAAAAATAAAGCCTTTTAAGGTTAAAATTTAAAATAATCCTCAGTACTTACAATACACAAAACTCCATTCTAATAGTTTAGGTTTTAGCCCAGATTAAGTGAATTTTAAACTCACTAAAATTTGGGTCTGGGTCTGATATGAATAATATTTTCAAAATCAGACTAAGATCCAAATAATTATCTTGGTGTCTTATAAAAGGTTTTTATAACTTAATATTAATTACTATATTTTTTAAATATAATATTCCTTTTTAATTAATATAAAAATTTATTTCCTATCTAATTCTAAAAATTCTTCGTTCAATATATTTGCAACTATATTGACTTAAATTTCTGAAAATCAGCTTGAATTAGTGTTCTAAGTACTTCTTAAATATTCAAACAGCAATTACAAGCCTTTGATTATCTTACCCTTTAATAATATGATAACCTAGTATACTTAGCATAGACTTCATCCTAGTAGTTTCAGCCTTCAAACTTTCAGAAATAGTTGTACTTCCTATTCCCAATTGTTTATCTGGATTCACCAGTAAGGATGCACAAACAAATGTCCTAATGCCTCACAACTCACAACCTAATCATATCAAATTTCCCTTTTCCCTCTTAAAATCTTAGTATTTAGCTTAATCTTCCTACACTTATTCCTAAATTTTAAGACTTAAGAGTCTTTTAATTTTTCTTTTTACTTAAGTATACTAAAACTTAAGCTATGACACTACTTTTGTCACATCCTAAACCATTGAGAGCATCGATATTCCCAATAGTAAAGTATGTAACTCTCACCCCAATAAAACATGGGAGTGGAAAGAAATAACCAAAACATAAGCGGAAGTAAACAATAACAGTTTTAGGTATACTTAAGTAGAAATAATCAATCTGATCTTATTACAAATGATTTAATGAATCTATAAATAAGAACTACTACAAATCCTATCTATTGTTTCTTCAATTCTAATCCAATCCCATGCTCTACTTATGGTACTGGAATCCTGTAAATTTAAATAAACATACGTAAGCTGGAAAGCCCGGATGATTAGTCCTTCAAAGCAAGGTATTTACTCATACCCCAATGTTATGAGATAAAAACAATAAGATAGATAAAATAGATATAATTTTGGAAATTATATGGTATATAATGATGAATATAGCAGAAAACAAATAATAAGTGTTTCTTTCCCAATCTCACTTTGGTATATGAAATAATGGCCCATATCGCAAATCCTAATTCTATATGCAAAATTAGATCAAGTGCATCATAAACAAGACACTCACATTAATGTCAACAAAGAAGATGCACAATGCAAGTGCAGTTAAGTATGTTAATATTGTAAGTTCCGACATGATCGATCATACCTTGAACAAGATGTCTTTTCGAATCATCACTGTCACTCCCCAGTTCTGGGCACGACTTCCCATGTGGAAAGGGCACGAATCTCAAGGCGCGACCTTCAGGATCCATCACTGGACCGCAGATTTCGCATCTTCACAAGGCGTGAGATAAACTCAATTTAACTCATAACAATCAGAGTATAAGTAGCAGAAGTAAAATCTAAATTATTACATCAGAGTTCCAATAAATATAAAATCAATTGGCTTCAGATGAGCCTTACAAATTGAATCAATTAAAAGAAGTTCAATAATATAAAGTCTGGCACATAAAATCAACTAAGACGTAAAACATCAAGAACCTCCTCCGAATCTCCCATCTCAACCTGCAGTCATTAACAAATTGCATGAGTATTGAATACTCAGCAAGCATGATCTAGACACTTGAGAAAATAAACATAATGTCCTGTATGCATCAAATAAACCAGACGTAATGCAAGATACAATTATATGATATGATATGAGATTATGAATGAATGGAATTCAAATGCTATAACATGCTTAATCAAAGAATGCAAGATGATGTGCAGTAAATGTCTATGTTTAGATGTCGTGCCAAGTGTCCTCGGTAATCAATCCACAACTTTGGAAATTGTGTTCCAGGGACATCCGGCAGCCCTTCTTACCGATCCGAGCGCTAATCCATGGTCCGGTAGCAACCATCTCATCACTCTATCAACCACAAATCAAATTCCACTTTTGTAGGACTTTCAACCCACGGGGAATAGGCAACCCCCAAATATTTCCATCAAGGCACACTCCCACTTCATCTAACCATAGTATGAATGCCTACCCTAAGAAACACAAATGATAGATTCCCGTGAAAGTTGCTCACGCGCCCATACATGCAAGCAATTCATTGGAATACATCATAAGCACTCCAATGATGCAACATTGACAATATTAGGATCTTAGTGATAATGTCCAAAGGCTACTTATCCACATGTCCATACACTTCGATAAACCCTTAGAAACCATCACAGACATCCTATAGTTGATTAAGCCAAACTTACCATTCTAACCACCTACTTACTTGCTAGATATCAAACGTAGGCTCCGAATGTGCAAATCGATGCTCCGGAAACCTTCTAGGTTGATGATTTTTCTGCAAAACCCACCCAAATTTGCCTTCAGCCGATATCGTCTTTCAGCCAAAACAAGAGAACGCACAGCCCCCCCCCCCCTCATTTTCTGATATTTTCGTCTAAAACTTAGATGGAGATTAGAGTTAGCAACCCTAATCCCACTTAACCCCTTTATAACACTTATTCTTTCATTAACCCTATATTTTTAACTATTTACATTTAGACCCCTCTTTTACCAACTTGGCTTTATATGAATACACCCTTACTAATTAATTAAACTAATTAAATGTTAAACAATATTAATAACTTAAAAGAACCCGAGAAAATTTTTATTAAGGATTCGGGTCATTACAGTCTACCCTCCTTTAAAAATTTCGTCCCCGAAATTACGCACCTTAATTCGAGAACAAGTGAGGATACCGCTATCGAATCTCCGAATCAAACTCCCAAGAAGATTCGGTTTCGTTGTGATGACTCCACTGAACTTTCACCAAGGGAATGGTCTTAGTCCGCAACACCTGCTCCTTCTGATCCAGGATCACAATAGGTTGTTCCACATACGAGACATCCTAATTCAGTTGCAACTCGCTCCAATCTACCACATGCGATGGGTCGGGCTTGTAATTCCGAAGCAAAGATACATGAAATACACCATGTACAGATGACAACTGCGTAGGTAGAGCTACCCGATACGCCACCTTCCCAATCTTTTCTAGTATTTGGAATGGTCCAACATACATTGGGGCAAGCTTTCCTTTTCAGCCAAATCTGATCACACTCTTCATCGATGATACCTTAAGAAATACGTGGTCACCCACATCAAATTCTAGATCTGTCCTCCTCTTATCAGCATAACTCTTTTGCCTGCTTTGAGCCATCCCCAGTCTTTCTCTGATTAGTTTCACTTTAGCCATAGTCTCTCGAACTAGATCTGGCCCAAGTATACTGCCCTCTCCAACCTCTGCCCAATACACTGGCAATCGACAAGGTCTCTAATACAACGCCTCAAAAGGAGCCATACCAATACTGGAATGGGAACTGTTGTTGTAAGAGAATTCTACTAAATGCAGATGTTCTCCCCAACTACCACTGAAATCCATAGCACAAGCTCTCAACATATCTTCCAAGACCTGTTTCACTCTCTCCGTCTGTCCATCAGTCTGCGGATGGTATGCAGTACTGAAGTCCAACTGAGTTCCCATTGCCTTCTGCAAACTTTCCTAGAACTTAGAGGTAAACAACGAACCACGATCGGAAACTATGCTCACCGGCACACCGTGAAGTCGTACTATCTCACGCACATACAACTTAGCGATCTCCTCGGCTGTAACCGAAGTCCGAATAGGTAGAAAATGAGCTGATTTGGTGAGTCTGTCTACTACCACCCAAATCAAGTCCAAATTTCCACAAGTCTTAGGCAAACCCGAAAAGAAATCCATCGTCACATATTCCCACTTCCACTCTACCACAGCTAGCGGTTGTAGTAGTCCCATTGACCTCTGATGTTCAGCCTTCACTTGTTGACATGTGAGACACTTTGCCACAAACTGTGCTATCTCCCTTTTCATTCTAGGTTACCAATAGTTCCTCCTCAAATCACGATACATCTTAGTGCTTCCTGGATGAACGGAATACCGAGAATTATGAGACTCTTCCAAGATCTCCCTCTTAATCTTCTGATCATCTGGCACACACAGTCTACCCCGATATCTAATCAGCCCATCTGCGTACACTGCCCAATCTGGTTTCTTCTCATCTGCCACCAACAATAGTGCTTCCTGATCCGACTTCTGGCCAACTGCAATACGATTCTCCAAGAATGGCTTCACAACTAAACTGAAAAGAAAACTTTCTCCTTTCTCCTTCACTGGCCCAATCCTAAAATCTGAAAAGGCTTTCTGCAAGGACCACTCCTGCCGCATCAACTGAGCTAATACACCACACGGCCTCCTACTCAAAGCATCTGCCACAACATTTGCCTTCCCTGGATGGTAGTTGAGCATAGTGATATAGTCACTGAGCAACTCAGCCCACCTCCTCTGGCGCATGTTAAGGTCTTTCTGAGTGAAGATGTACTGCAGACTCTTGTTCTCTGAATACAACTCGAACTCCTCTCTGTATAGGTAGTGCCTCCATAACTTCAAGGCAAAAACAACCGCGACCAGCTCAAGATCATGAGTAGGATAGTTAAGATCATGAGTCTTAAGCTGTCGAGACGCGTATGCCAAAACTCTCTTGTCTTGCATCAATACTGCTCCTAGTCCTTGTAAGGACGCATTTGTGTACACTTCCATCTTCCGTCCACTCACAGGAATCACTAACACAGGTGCTGAAGTCAACCTCCTCTTCAATTCTTCGAAATTTGCTTCACACTTATCATCCCACTCAAACTTCACATCTTTCCTGGTCAACCGAGTCAAAGGTGCAGACAAAGTAGAAAAGTTCTCAATGAACTTCCTGTAGTAACCCGCTAGAAGGAAACTTCGAATCTCGGATGAGTTCTTCGGTCTTGCCCATCCTAACACAGCTTCCACCTTAGAGGAATCTACAGAAATACCCTCCCTTGACACGACGTGCCCAAGGAATTTCACTTCCTCCACCCAAAACTCACACTTCTCAAACTTGGCAAACAACTGATGTTCTCGAAGTGTCTGCAACACAACTCGTAGATGCTCATCATGTTGTTCCCGAGTCCGAGAGTAGATCAGAATACCATCCACAAACGCTATCACGAACCGATCCAGATAGGGTCGAAACACTCGATGCATCAGATCCATAAAAGGGGTTGGAGCGTTCGTCAACCCGAAAGGCATCACCACAAACTCATAATGTCCGTATCGGGTATGAAAGGCCGTCTTATGAATTTCCTCCTCCTTGATCCTCAGTTGATGCTAACCCAATCTCAGATCTATCTTTGAGAAACACCGAGATCCCCTCAACTGATCGAACAAATCATCTATTCTTGGTAGTCGGTACTTGTTCTTAATAGTGACCCGGTTCAACTACCGGTAATCCACACATAATCTAAGTGACCCATCCTTCTTGTTAACAAACAGGAATGGTGCACCCCACGGTGAAGTACTCGGTCTGATGAACCCAAGCCTACTCAAACCATCTAACTGCGCCTTCAGCTCACGCAACTCAGTCGAAGCCATCCGGTAAGTTGCAAGCGATATGGGATAAGTACTCGACACCAAGTCAATGCAAAAGTCTATCTCTCTCCTGGGAGGCAAATCGAGAATATCGAGGACGACAAACTCAACATCACGCATAGTCCGAATGTCTCCTAAGGGTAACTGACTCACTCCATCTGGTATACCCAGGAAATCCAATTCGTAACCATCCTTCTCAGACCCGAGAAAGGTAAGCTGCTTCCCATTAGGAAGATCAAACACGACTGTCTTCTCAAAATAATTCACTTTGGCATGATAGGCTGCAAGATCACATCAAACTCTGCCATGTCTAGTACAATCAAATCCGCCGCCAAATTCAGATCTCCAACTCTCACCACACAGGCGCGCGCGGCACACCCGGTGTAGAGTACCAACACTACTTACTGGATTGACTATAATAACAGGCACCTCAAGCACACTAGGTTCCACACCAAGGAATAACATGAAACTAACAGCAATGAAAGAAGGGGATGCACCCGAATCAAACAACACATGCGTAGGTGTATGAAATAAATGCAAAATACCTTCTAAACAACATTAGTGGCACGATCATCATGGTATACAGCCTGAGGTTCTGCATAATATTGACCCTGCCATCCTGAGCCTGACGCGGTGGAAGCCTACAGTTCTTCTGAATATGGCCAGATTTCCCATAATTGTAACACTCCCGAGAATCCCTTTGCCCCTGAGTCTGACGGGGTGCTAACCTGCAATTCTTCTGGAGGTGGCCCGACTTGCCACAATTATAACACACCCGCGAGTCTCGCTGACCGAACTGCTGATGCTGCTGATGTTGCTGTGGTGGTAGACGTGGCTGGGTGCCAACTGCTATCGGTACAACTGCAGTAGTGCCAGACTGTGGAGCACTCCCGCAACACTTCTCATATCCTTGCTTCTGGTGGTAGGGATGGAAATGTCCTCCCTTGTCCTGCTTCAGCTGCTGGTCCCTCTGAACAGAAACTCTATCCAAGTCGTGCTCTATGTGTCTGGCGCACTCCAATACCTCAGCATAAGTCTTGAGCCACTGCGGAATCACCCTGGACCTGATCTCTGGTCGAAGACCCTCCTCAAACTTGGCCGCTCTGTCAGCCTCTTCTGCCACAAGATGAGGTGCATGCCTGGACATCCTGGTAAAACTAGCCTCGTACTGAGTCACAGTCTGACTCCCTTGCTCCAACCTCATGAATTCTAGAGCCGTCTGTCTGCAGTAGCTGCTAGGAAAGAAGGTATCCAAGAATCTACCCTTGAAGGTAGTCCAAGACATCGCCCCATCGTGGTTCCTCTTCTCCATGAACCACCAGTGCAACGCGTCGCCCTTCAGCGTGAAGGTGGCTAGCTTCACATACTCGGCTTCAGGACAGTCCATTGTCCTGAATATCCTCTGCATGTCAAGCAACCAATCCTGGGTTAGCTGCGGTTCACTTACACTCTCGAATGTAGGCGGAGATAGCATCTGAAACCGTTCTAGCCAGGAGGTAGGAGCCACTACAGGTTGCCTAACCACCGTCCTCTGTTGCAGTTGATCTCTCTGGATGGTCATCATGTCCCCCAGTATATGATACAGTTCAATAAGTGGAGGTCCAACCTCATGCCCAGCACTGGAGGATGATGCCCCTCCCACAGCAGATCTTCATCTCCTTCCTGCCGTCTACAACATCACCACAAAATTTCATAAGTCACCAGCCTAGTCTTGTCTAAATGCTCACACACAAACAATCATAAAATCTTATAAAGCAATCAACACACAATCCTAAATCACATTTCTAAGTTTCTCCACCTAACTTCTGATTTCTATGTGATACTTAGGTCTAAGTTTTCTAATCTTCCTACTCTGAAATGAAAACCATTGCTTTGACACCAATCTGTCATGCCCCATCTCCGGGCACGACTTCCCATGTGGAAAGGGCACGAATCTCAAGGCGCGACCTTCGGGATCCATCATTGGACTGCTGATTTCACATCTTCACAAGGCATGAGATAAGTAGCGGAAGTAAAATCTAAATTATTACATCACAGTTCCAATAAATATAAAATCAATTGGCTTCAGATGAGCCTTACAAATTGAATCAATTAAAATAAGTTCAATAATATAAAGTCTGGCACATAATATCAACTAAGAGGTAAAACATCAAGAACCTCCTCCGAATCTCCCCTCTCAACCTGCAGTCATTAACAAACTGCATGAGTATTGAATACTCAGCAAGCATGATCCAGACACTTGAGAAAATAAACATAATATCCTGTATGCATCAAATATACCAAACGTAATGCAAGATACAATTATATGATATGATATGAGATTATGAATGAATGGAATTCAAGTGCTCTAACATGCTCAATCAAAGAATGCAAAATGATGTGCAGTAAATGCCTATGTTTAGCTGTCGTGCCAAGTGTCCTCGGTAATCAATCCACAACTTTGGAAATTGTGTTCCAGGGACATCCGGCAGCCCCTCTTACCGATCCGGGCGCTAACCCATGGTCCGGTAGCAACCATCTCATCACTCTATCAACCACAAAACAAATTCCCTTTTTGTAGGACTTTCAACCCACGGGGAATAGGCAACCCTTAAATATTTCCATCAAGGCACACTCCCACTTCATCTAACCGTAAAATGAATGCCTACCCTAGGTACACAAATGATAGATTCCCGTGAAAGCTGCTCACGCGCCCATACATGCAAGAAATTCATTGGAATACATCATAAGCACTCCAATGATGCAACATTAACAATATTAGGATCTTAGTGATAATGTCCAAAGGCTACTTATCCACGTGCCCATACACGTTGATAAAACCTTAGAAACCATCACAGACATCCTATAGTCGATTAAACCAAACTTACCATTCTAACCACCTAATGTCAATCCAAAGTGTTAGAATCTCAACTCTAATCCAATAGTTCTGTTCACAGATTAATTTGGAAAGGTCAGAACCAAATCCCCAGATAGCTAGTCATAAGGATCTATCTAACCTCCCAAGTCACGCTAAAACATAGTCAAGCCTCTAGTACTCTAATCTAACTTAGGATATGGAATCCTAATATTGGACAGGAATGGAAGCTTTCAGTCTTGTAGGCTTTCAGCCAACATATCTAACTCATCCCAGGCACTTAGCCACACAATTAGGCTCAGGCCCCAATCACAGAACCATAACCTTCACACTTGGCACATTGCCCAGTACACTAGGCATATAGCCTCACATCTATCATCATAGATCACTATGGAACTCCACTTGGCTTTGCAAACCTTCCAAAACGCATAAAACATTTTATACAGTGATAAACAAATCAGAAACCATCAATACAGTGCGCACTGGAACAGTGCGCTCGAGCATCTGTCGAGGTGCTCTCGATCGCACGGTGCGATCGATCGCATATAGTGCGCTCGATCGACTGTGCGACCGAACCCAAAAAAACCTGCAACTTTTCCATTCGTTCTTCGTTTTTCTTGCATCAAATATATACGAAATCCATTCTAAAGTGTTTCAAATCATAAATACATCATTCACAAATCCAAAACATACATTCATAATCAAACTTTAAATCAAAACAAGATAAATCCATGAAATCTACAAATCTAGCATGATTTATCTGCTACATATGCATACATCACATTAGGGTTCATCACACATACAAAACCTTATGAAAATCATCCCAATAAATCTAGATAATCTACTTACTTGCTATATATCAAACGTAGGCTCCGAATGTGCAAATTGATGCTCCGGAAACCTTCTAGGTTGATGATTTTTCTGCAAAACCCACCCAAATATGCCTTCAGCCGATATCTTCTTTCAGCCAAAACAAAAGAATGCAGAGCACCCCCCCCTTCTTTTCTGATTTTCGTCTAAAACTTAGATGGAGATTAGAGTTAGCAACCCTAATCCCACTTAACCTCTTCATAACACTTATTCTTTCATTAACCCCATATTTTTAATATTTACATTTAGACCCCACTTTTACTAACTTGACTTTATATGAATACACCCTTACTAATTAATTAAACTAATTAATTGCTAAACAATATTAATAACTTAAAAGAGCCCGGGAAAAATTCTATTAAGGATTCAGATCATTACAATCACCCCCATACAGGGCCACTCTCAAGTTAAGATATTCTATGTACGCATCATAGTTCTAAGGGGTTTCGACCTAGAGGGCACAATCCCCTCACCTTATTTGTGGTCAAGGGATACTCCAAAGAATTCCAATTGAAAATTCCTCAAGGAATCTTACATAATAAACATCTAACAGAAAGGTATATGATTCAGATATTGGGCCTCACATTGTGAACTTTCCCTCACCTATCATCTTTCCACAAGTCTGTTGGGTCCACCATGCAAGGATTTATTGCCCTCACCTTGGAGTAAACAAATAAATTGGTATATTGGGATGAACAGTCCCTCAACACATAATAATATCACATAGTCCAACCAAAGGACAAAATTGGGTAAAATAGTCAAGTCTCATTGTAATCTGATCGCATCGAAGGCTTAGGGTCTCAAACCTTGCTATCACAGCAGTGTAATCCATAATGCAACTCATAATTTCAATCATGTAATTAACACAACATATCTCATAGACATATATTCATATCAGCAAATACATTAGCGTATTCTCATGATTCAAATAATTAATAATGCATAAGGTCACATATTAAGCAAGAATATCCATATACACATCAAAACAACAATAGTGATATATATATAGTAACATAATTAATAGGGCATTCCATTCACATATACATAATCACATAAATAGTGGATTACATAGTCATTGGATTATTATTCAAAATCTGTACCTAGACATGCCTAAATAGAGGGTACGGTATTGTTGGTATGGTCAGAAGTCTAATCCCTTAAGTCCTTATTTCCTAAATCCATGGTTCTGGTTTTTTAAAATCAATTTAAACTTGGTAGGAACTTGGTTAGAATAATCTCAAGTCTTTAGGTTTATTTCTAGGGTCTAAAAACTCAATAATTCAATTAGTTAAAGTCTAATTTAAGTGTCCAAGAGTTTGGGGTTCAAAAAAATAGGTCATATGACTCTCAGGGCATGCTCGGCGAGTACATCGGCTTATGTTCTAGGTCGCTGGGTGGTATAATCAAATGAGTTTTGTTGGGTTTCATCAAACAGGGCTCGGCACATACTCAGCACATCGAAATATGGGTTGGCACCAAAACCAGGGGCTTAAATAGTCTACTGTAACACTAGACGCGTACTCGGCGCATCGAGTTAGGACTCGGCGTGAAAATCAGTAAGTAGTTTTTCAGGACATATGTCACGACCCAGCCCGGAAATTGAAAATTTTTCGGATCCAGAAGCGACCTTCACCCCATATCACTATGGAAGTGGATTAACATGGTAAAATATAGCAGAAGTTCGACAATTGTTCTAGTAAGATATAAGTAACTAATATTACAATGTTTAAATCTAAAAAAATTCTAAACAATGAGAAAGTCTAACACTAGACTAAACTATACAGTCATCAGAGTGCTACCCAACCGGTCTCTCGTCGCCCCAGCTCTACGAACTGAGGAGTTCGCCTAGACCACAACTCCTCTGCAGCCGCAACGGCTAATGAACCTGAAATAATGGTTGCTAAAAAGCATGAGCTCCACTGAGCCCAAAAGTACATAAACTCA